>DWGR01001931.1:0-14761 GCA_018247715.1 Heliconius burneyi | reverse complement strand
TTTCTATTGAAAGCACCGATATTGGGGCACATCCGGTCGCCATGTTCCCCAATATTGGTGCGGTAAGATTCAAAATTTAATCATAATTGAGAATTAAATCATGGTTGAAAATTAATAAATGTGTTCAAAGCTAGTGTTAGAATAGTGGTGACTGTTTCTTTGCCCTGTGCCCCTGCACCACGGCTGGTCTGAATTCGATATTTGAATGTACAGATTATATTTACATTTTTTTAAGCGACTTCTGTAAAAGGTCGAGCTCAATTCGATTGTATTTTTCTATGTTTATTTCTTTTCGATTCTGATTATTTTAATTTGGTGCATTTCTAACAATGCCATCCATGATAAAATTATATAAGTCTTAAATTTGTATGGTTTACTAATTGAAGTCGGTTTTTCTTCTTACTTTTTCAGCTTCATGTTGATAAATAAATATAGGCAGGGTAGGCAAAGAGGATATTTCGTTAAAACACTCCGTTTTCCACTTTTCGCTTAATTTTCGAAAGCATTTCGTGTTGAATGGCGGAACTCAACGACGCGCTTTGTCATGCTACCAGACCAAAGAAATTAAAATAAAATGAATAATATAAATATTTTTCCAAAAGGAAATCGCGCCACGATAGCCTCAAGTATATTTATGGGTGAATAATATTCAAGCTTGTAAAGTCCATTGTGAGTTTCACAAGTAAACAATATCTCTAATTAATATAAGAGAAATCATATTACAAACATGGTGTTGGCAACGGTTATCGGAACAAATAAGTTATGATCAAAGGAAAAACGCAAATAAAACAAATATTCGTTATATTGATGAGAAATTATGCTATTTCCTTTTCGGTTTTGTTTAATGTGTACATACTAAAATACTAAGAGCATATATACTCGTATATATATATATATGTGTGTGTGTGTGTGTGTGTGTGTGTGTGTGTGTGTGTGTGTATTTAATAAGTATCTCATACTCTCTGTAGTATCTCATATTAACCCTCTGCGACTGACTTTGTTTAATTTTGATAATTCTAGTGACTTGATAGTCTAACAGACACTTTTTCATTATTTTTTTATTAAACAGCTATTTTATTTATATTTATTGGTTGGTATGTACATATGATTACGAGTATATTTTTAATATTAAATTTATTTTAAATAAAAAACAATGTGTATTTTTAAAATAAAATAGAAAATATTTTATTGAATTTACATAAATCACTCTATGAATCACTTCTTTAATATTAATGAAATAGAAAAAATCTCATAGACATTTTCCTTCCGCTATGGACCTGTGCACTGCCCTGCTTAAATCAGTGGTAGTACTCTATTTTATATTTTACGATGTCTTTGTGACTACAACTTCAGTCGCAGAGGGTTAAATATAACTTTAGTTTTGGATAAAAAATCTGTTTTTCATAATAGATTTTATCAAGCAAGATTTGAACGCATTATTAACAATGCTTGATAAAACGTATTTCCCACTACATATTAATATTATGCACGTATACATTTTGATACTGAATTATTTCTTAGATAATGCAGTATTTACAAATTTTGCCACATAAGTAGGCTATTGATCAATTTATGAATAAGAATAAATCTTCCGAAGTTGTTGTGGTCCATTCTACATAAGCATGAGAGAACAAACTTATATCATTATGATAAATTTAATATTTTCATTTCCTCGCTCTAGTAACAACGCAAAGCGCGGTGTTGAGTTCCGCCACTCAACATACAATGCCTCCAAATTCCTCCAAAAGTGATAAACAGAAATTTAGTTTTAACTGAGTTTCCTAATACTAGATTCTCAGGTTCTCTCTACCTACCCTGCTATATTAAGTTAAAAAAAATTAAGAACAATGAACACGTCTTAAGTTTGTTGTCCCACTATGTCATAACGTGTAGTTTAATGCGTAGAGCCCTTATTAAAATTCTAACATTTTCTAGCGGAAACTCATTGCTTACATTTTCGAGTATATTTAAAGGTTCTCAAAGAGGTCCTGATATATGTGTGCAATTAAAATAATACTGTGTAATACGACCAACAATGATATTCAGATTAACGTAGTACGTCTATTCCCTTTCTATTGTTCCACAACTTTGTAGAACGAAATGGACTCTGAGATATTTGCTGAGTTGATTCCATTGTTAACTGCACATACTTAAAGTTTATAGTTTTGATAATGATGTTTTATGTTACTTATATAGCGTGGGATAAGTATATAAATTACTGGTCAAGTGCGAGTGGGACTCCTCACCAAGGGTTCCTTACTAATTTCAGGATTGTGTGTCAACGGGAAGTACAATTTATAAAGTTGACAAACTTAAGTTTCCAGGCATATGCATACATTTCCCACTTCTTGCTAAATTTCGCAAATGCTGATCTTACTTTTTTAATTTTTTGATTGACTTATTAATTTTGAATAATTTTTTTTGAATTCTCATAAAATTAAATTATTTTTTGATTTTATTCTTTTAATTGTATTATAAATTCTTACTTCGTGTTAAATTTCATAACTTCAGATCCACAGTAAGGCTTGGTTTGGTCTTACTACTATGAAGTTTGTTTTTTTCCAAAATACTTAATTATTTGAAAACAATTGGTATGCACGGTACCTCCACGTAACCTGGAGATAAATGCTCTTGATAAACGGACAGGCGAAAAACTACATTATCCTATAAGACTGCTATTTTTTTCCTTTTGAGGTACGGATTCTAAGAAATATATAGCTTAAAATGAAAAACTAAAATTATTTATTTTATCTTGGAGCATAAAGTACAAGACTGTGGGCTGCTAATGCTATAGGTAGAGTGTGATCGGAGCTATAAAGTATATGAGCCTAAACTCTAAGATAGCTTAGAAGTAATCTCTGAAGTGATCCACTATTCAAATGCTGGCTCCATCATAAGATCAGGTCCACGTCCACCATCAGAGCATAGTCCATATTATTGTATTATCACCTGAGCTATGAACTATTGCAAAATTCCTGTTTATAAAATTATTACAAGCGGGACAAAGTCAATTTCTTAGAGTTTCTTATATAATTTCGAAGTTTCTAAATCACAAGTTGACCTTTTTTATATAGAAACATAAATTAATTATAGGCCAGTCAGGCCAGGGACACAAGCGTGTGACTGTAAACGCGACAGGTTGTGGGTTGATTTCCACTCAAGGAAAAATATATTCATTCCTTACCTCTGATGTCAAGCCAAAGCGCAGCGTTAAAATCTGCCACAACGACGTATAAAATATATATTATTCGTTCAATTTTATTAATAATAGAATAAAGATTTTTATCCCATTGCACAGTGTTACACATCATGAAATAGCGTAGTGAAATGTTACTCCAGCTGTCCAAATTTTACCCATATAAAACCCTCCACTGTATTAAACCAAGTTTTATATTTTCACAAAGCCTACATTTTTGTCTCATGTTACTTTTATTGGGCTAATGAAAAGTAAAGTCCTAGTGGTGTTTAATAATAATGTACAAATGTTTGTAGTTTTATAAAAAAGCAAATCAATTACGCTATACGCTGTATCCCGCACATAGCAGGGGAGGCAGAGGGAACCTAGATTTAAGACACTTAGTTCCCCACTGTTTGCTGAATTCTGGAGGCATTGCGTGTTGTTTGGCAGAACTCAACGGAGCGTTTTGTCTCAACACCAGAGCGAAGAAATGGAAATATAAATGTAAATAAATATTTCAATTCCTCGAATGGGGTTCTAACCCACAACCGTCTCGTTATAGTCACTCAGACGGCCTCAGTTTTATTATGTTCATAAATATATTTTGCAATTATAAATACAGTAATAAACATTTATTTAACCCAACAAACTAATTTATTATTTGTATGAAATTATACCATCGTCGTTACCGCGCCTTCAAATATTTAATACATTCATATTTCGTATACTATTCAAAATACTTTGGTTGTCTATATTTATTAAAAAGAGTATGAAAAGGAGAACGGAGTTATTTATCATTACGAATAAAACATACTAGATTGTCATGATCATCTCTATCTAAAATGAAAATAAAAATTAAAGTAAAAAAAGAAATCTGTTGCCTTCGAATAAAAGCCACGTTAAGTTGGATAACCATTAAAAATTTAGGAAAAAAAGCCAAATACTTTAGGAAGACATTAAAAACAAAAAGACAAATCGCGGTTGAGTCACGTACGCTAAAAACGCAACGTTCGAAAATATAAATCACCCTCAATTCTAAAATTAACGGCGGTTAAAATAATAAGATTGTCAAAGAATTTGTTATCTTAAGTCCTTGTGTTAAAGTAGTATTCGACTTGCAGTGCCCCGGACTGTCCTGAAAGAGAGGTACGAGAGCGCCCCAGAAGAGGACGAAGTTACTCACGATGCATCAGATCTTGAACACGACGATGTCGGTAAGTGTTTCTCAATTTTAGAACATAGTTTAAAAATAATACTTAGGTCTATTTGATTGGGACGTTTGGTTGTTAATACATCTTATTTTGAGTAACAATTCGCAAGTTTTCTTATTGTGTGGCTATTTTAATATTAAAAAAATCCAATCACGCTGTATCCCGCACATAGCAGGGTAGGCAGAGGAAATATAGTGTTAAGACACTCGTTTTATTTTTTCGCTTCGGTAACGATGCAAAGCAAGACGTCGAGTTACACCATTCAACACGCAATGTCTCGAATTTAGGCTGAACGATGAATCTTGACCTTGAGGCCATCGGCTATTGGGCCACCAATATCTATTTACGTTTATATTTCAATTTCTTCGCTCTGGTGTCGCCGCGTTGAATTCAGCCACTCAACACGCACACAAAAGCTTAAAGTTAAAAACTGAATTTTGAAATAAGACAAACACAATAAACATTAACTAGATAGTGCAGAGTTGTGTACCGCTAAGAGGCACAATTGATATTAAACAAGAAACAGAGTTATGTAGAAAAAATAGTTATCTAAAGCTATCAATAAACATCTAAAAACACATACAAAAATACTAATCTCCCATAAAGCTAAGTCCTAGTAAATATCATGATATCTACAATAGTTAGCAAAGCCTTGTTCCACTCATACTCAGCGAACATGGAGTTTGTAATTACGCTGGCTTAACGAGACCGCCCCTAGACCTCTATGAGCCCTATGAATGAGATATGAACCCGTGATATATTCATGTGATAATTACCATCCTCTTATCCAATTACTCCGCCTAAAATTTTAATTAAATTTGCTAGGAGCTAGCGTAAAATGACTAAAATTATGTCTACTTTGCTTTTGCCATCTAGGCTATGTCTATAGGCTGTCATATTAGTTAACCCTTTATGAAATTATGGATGTGGGAAAGTTGGTTTTTGGTTTTATAAATTTTAGCGTTGATCGTTATTTTTTTTTAAATACGACAAAATTTCTTATACATTTAAGGTCATTATGATACATAAATGAAAATTTGATCTTCGATAGGGGGAGTGAGTTATATTTATTTCTTCGCTCTGGTTGTGTCTCCTAAAACGGCGTCCACATCCGCCACTGAACAATATCTGGGCATAATGGAGACCGCAGTGTCTCACCCTAGTACAAGTACCCTATTAAGTTTTATTTCCCTTACAGTGTCGAAATAAGCATTTTTTGTTGTTTAAGTCTATTAGTACTAATTCAGATTTTTTTCCTAGTCTAGTACTACCTTTAGATGCTAGCTGCCAAATTTCATACTTCTAGGTCAACCGGAAGAATTCTATGAATTTTGATCTGAGCATATGGTTTGAATTTCTTGATTTGATATCTCCAAGCATTCCTGAAATAAAGGGTCTTGATAGACAGACAGACGCACAGACGGACAAGAGTGATCTTATAAGGATTCCTTTTTGCCTTAAAAAGTACGGAATCCTAAAAAGAAAAGATAAATGAATAGAGAATTGGAAAAAAGTTTTCCTTGAATTTCTCATACAAGATTGCTTGTATTAATAGTTTTCATCTAACAAATATTGAGATCGAAATTGCACTGTTGGGGCTTTGGGCCTGGATAACAGTTCCCGTTCTCATATCTTTTTTTCCTTTCCTAAACGAATCCATCCCTTATATGATGTTCTTCCTTATAAAGTTCTTCGTCCTTGATGTTCTTCCAAATAATGTTCAATGTTTGTGTTTAGTCCCTTTTTTTTTAATTTTATAGATGAAGGCAGTACTCTAAGTGGACCTATTTTTGACATGCTTTTTCCTATTGTGAATTTAGTCTCTTTCCTTCGTGTGTTCTCCATACAACGTGACATTGGCGTAATGATTGGTGCTCAACTTTCACGCACAAAGCGCCAAACATTAGGAAGTGAACTGAACTGAGATCGAAATTGTATCCACAAAGAAAAACACAATGCTATTCTTAAAAAAAATTGATTATCGTCGTTAAGGAATATACTTTTATACAAATGTTATGCCTTTTTAAGAAATTTAGCTTAATAAATATTAAATTTTATCGAAAATCACTAGTTTCTATTTCTATTTACAAAACAAGAAAGCTAGTGGTAAGAACCTTCATCCTTATTAAGTAGCGGAAGTCAAAGCCGCGCTTAGTCTAGCAGAGGAATTTAAAATATGAAGTCAATAATAAAAATATAAACATTGAAGCGCAGTGGCACAAGGTGTTACTGTAACGCGACGGTTGTCAGTTCGATCACCACTCGAGGAAGTAAAATATTTATTTACATTTAATCGCTCTGGTGTCGAGGCAAAGCGTGGAGTTGAGTTCTGCCACTCAACACGTAATGCCTCCAGAATTCGGCAGAAAGTGGAGAACGGAGTGTCTTAATACTAGGTTTCCTCTGCCTACCGATTTGATTAATACAAATAAACATATAATTTATATGTTTATTTGTATTTTGCTTGTGTTTTCTATACAATAATGTGAAAATCGCAAATGTACATAGACATTTCCACCATACATATACAAGAATACGTTGAAAGAATATTCTAATCGTGGTCGTAACCTCGCCGCCAAAGAGCTCAGTTATTACCTTCCATTACAGTTAACATAAAATATAACAATGTTACCCGTTCGAAAGGACTCTGTTTGAAACATTCGAAGAAATGACCTTTTTTATATTCAAGATAAAATCGGGGAGCAAAATAGCGAAATAATCATAACAAGAATATAAGTCTCAGGCTCGTCCCAAGACGTAGATTTTTGTTGGCATTCTTCAAATTTCCAAAGGGTTGTCGAGAGCTTTTCACGAGATTGATCTTTTTTGTTTTATTTATTTTTCCTTTTCCCTATACACTATATGTATACGTTTGTGTTAATTTAGATTTGAATACAAATACATTTAAAAAAACAACTCTTTTACGTATCTAGAATACATTGCTTTTTTTGGCTTCACTCTGTATCCCGCACACAGGAGGGTAGAGATAGAGAACCTAGTGTTAAGACACTCCGTTTCCCACTTTCTGCCAAGTTCTGGAGGCATTGCGTGCTGAGTGGCAGAACTAAAAACCTCGCTTTCGAGTGGGGATCGAACCCACAACCAGTTGATGTTGCAGCGCACGAAGTCACACCCTTGTGCCACTGCGCCACGACGGCCTCTTGTGTTCTTAGCATTGATAATCTATCGAATTGTAGCTATTTAATAAATTAATAAATTTGTCAGTAGCTTTTTATGAAACATCAAAATACTTAGTGGAGTAAGAAAATGATCATGCAAATCAGTCCCCCGATAGTGAATAGAACCCACAACATCGAATGACGGAGAAACCGACAGAAAAAACCAATAAAGCTAATGAATATAGAACCTTCTTTTTTTAAAAAAAAAGTCGTTTAATAACACTACCACAGTACACAAATTACTTACATAAATTATTTAATTTTTCAATCAAGGGTACGTAATAGTAAAAAAAGATACAAATATGACGAACTCGACACAAAATACAATTTAAAACTATAAAACGAGACCGGACGTAATTCAATCGAGTAGCGAATGATTTTTGTATTTTTATTTCAATCAAAAAGTAAATTTATTTAGCTTTTAATAAAAAATTTAAATCTTTTTTTATGTACATTCATGTCCTTTTTATTACATTCTTGAAAATCATGATATTTTCTTTCATTTACCAATACAGTATATTTACATTCAGGGGTCAAAAGTGAACTTAGCCTACCGTTAATCCGTCTACATGTTTAAAACTCTCGGGCTCTGACCCCATATTGAACATATTCACCACAATATAATATATAGATACATACCTAGAGGTCAGTCGTGGCGCGAGGACACAAACGTGTGACTATGAGCGCGATGGGTCGTGTGTTCGATTCTCACTGAAGAAAATGAAATATTTATAATTTTTATTTAATTACTCTGGCGTCGAGGCAAAGTGCGTTGAGTTTCACTACTGTAGCCCAAGCACGAACAACTATCGAAAAATTATTCGTATCGTTATCGAGAGTAATTTGTATAGGATGTTATTCAATTCCAAATGTTGTCATTATTTGGCGTACAGTGGGTAGCGAATGTTTTGATGGGAACCGAGTGTCTTAAAATTAGGTAATCAGGTACTTTCTGCCTAGAAAATATATAGCTATAGACTTTCGTTTAAAATTATTCATTAGGTAGATTTTTCTTTTGCATTTTAATTAATTCTTTTAACAAATATACCTACCTATACATAAGAAGTCATGGAATTAGTTGCATCGGGGAAATATTATTTTTTTTTATTTTTAAACATTTATTTACCAGTTCACATTACATTTTTGTTTGATATTCAGAGCCCAAGTATTAAAATAATCGTCATAACTAATAAAAATAAAATTCTTTCATTAAAATAAATTAATAAAAAGAGAAAGCCATTCAAGTAGGTAACTACAGCCTTATACTCTCCTTGGGACCCGCTGACTCAATCTAAATTTAAATTATATTGCCTATAGATATATGCTATTATATTATTGCAGTCACCGTAGTCAGGATATTTTCAATATAATTATTGTTGTTTGCAGCCGTCACGTAGTGGCGAAGGGGCATCACGGTGTGACTGTAACCCGACGGTTATAGATTCGTTTCTCACTTGAGGAAATGACATTTTCTAGCTTGGCATCACAGTTTATAGTTTAAATCTATATATATATATATATATATATATATATATATATATATATATATATATATATATATACTGCGCCGTATGTCTTTCAGCAATGTAACCGCCACCCATACAAAATAGAAAAGCCGCCCTAAATTTTCATTGTTTCCAAAAGAGAAAAATCATAATAAATTCTTTGATTTTCATTTAATAGCGAATACCATTGTTTAACGCTCCAGCGCTCTTGATAGGTATTAATATTTGACATATTATATTCTAAAGAGATTTGATACGCATACAAATTTACATAATATGTTCTGTCATAAGGTAAGTAGATTGACGTATACAATGTATATTTCAATTTATGAGTTCCCTATAGCCATAGAACTCAAAGAAACAGCCAAGGGTGAGTCGGATTTGGTGACGATGGGTTTCGTAGCAATAAAATAAAAATGTATATAACCACCACCACCACTATATTATTGTTTTAAAGGACTTTGAAAAAGAGGAGGTTCTCAAATCGATTTAACATATCCCTTAAATCATGAGAATCAATTTAGTATAAAACAAATTTTCGTAAAGACTTTTCTTAAATTGTATAATCCCATTTTTTTAAATCATTCCCTCTGTAGCTCAATAGTTTTGCCATTTATTCATCATGATCTACGGACGAACAGACAGAAGACATGATGAAATTATTATAGTTCTATTTATTGCAATTTGGCTGCGAAATCCTTAAAAAGAAAACGTTTTTTTATGTCTCTTTAATTTTCCTCGTCATAAATCCAAGCGAAAATGTTACTAGATTTATGAAAAATATTTCAAGCAAATTTTAATCTCCCAACTTCAATTTCAGTCTATATTTTTTATTTTTTTATAAATTGAAAAACTAATTGAATCTAAAACGTAAGCGTTTATATAAGATAGCTTTCCTGTTATCTCTTCAATGTCACCCAAGAGAATTTCAACATAGCTTCACGCTGTATTTCGCACATGGAAGAGCAATCAGAGAAAAAAATGGAAACCTAGTATTACAACACTCCGTTTCCATTTTACTTTAGTTCTCCACTTACCGTCGAATTCTTGGGGCACTGGATGTTGGGTGAGTTCCATCACAACGTCACTCTTTTCCTGATTACCAGAACGAGGAAATATTATATTTTTGAAAATCGAACCAATATGTTGTATTTACAGTCACACTCTTGTGCTCTTGGTTAATTAGTGGAAATTCATAACGTTTATTTAATTTCCCAAGGGAATTTCGAACCCACAAACATAGCATTCACAAAAGCTGCCCACTGAGCCAGTATGACTTCCCTAGGAAGCACTGTGAGAATATTCCAAGCGTAACCCTTAAATTATTAGCTTTTAGCTCTTAATAAACCAATAAAGGCGAAAACATAAAGAGATTCTAAATGTTTTATAAGGCAGGCTATGTTATAAAACGTTCAGGTGGTAGTAAAGTCTTATATATTTTATGGGCTGCTCTAGCCAGTATTTTTTACGGGCTCGCGGTAACCAGTGCTACTTAAAATGTGTTTATAATAACTCTATTATAAAAAATGGTAAAATCGAACATCTGTGCAGTTTTATGATTGCATATGAGAACTGTAAATAGAATTAAAGTGTAGCAATAAATACTCTTTCCTTGGATGATTGATATTTTAACTGATTGAAAGCTTTCAAATAAAATGAGGAAATTCAATTTTCTTAGTCGGAATGAAAGATAATAAAGTTAATTATCTACAAAACTTGACAGAAGGACAATTTGAATTAAAAATAACTTTTTTTTTGTTTTTGATTAAACTTTAATATTAGGAAATCAAAAATGGAATGACACAGAACTTATTATTATTAAAAAAAAAATCAGCTTCACGCTGTATGCCGCACATTCCGTTCCCCACTTTCTGCCGTATTCTGGAGGCATTGCGTGTTGAGTGGCTGATCTCAACGCTGCGCTTTGCTTCGATGCCAGAGCGAAGAAAAGAAAATATAAATTTAAATAAATATCTCATCTCCTCGAGTGGGAATCGAAACCACAATCAGTCGGTTTTATAGTCACACCTTGTGCCCGTGCGCCACGACTGGTCTCAATTCAATTCTGGCCTATTTTTATTAATATTGTAGAATTTATAATAATTGATAAGAAATCGTCAAAAAATATATATGTTTATAAAAAGCAATGCCAGAGATTGGGTTAGAAAATATATTAGAGCAGGTACTTTAAATTGAAAAAAAAAAATAAAAAAAATTAAAAAAAAAACTCACAAAAGCATCAGACATAATTACAATATAAAATATTCAAAATATTAACGTAATTTAAATAAACAAAAATATATTTTTACGATACGGATAATCTTTGAAAGGTTTTACAATTCTGGTCTATTTTCTATCATTATAGCAATGTATTTTTTTATAACATTAACTCTCTGTTTTCATTAGGCGTTGCTTTTTTTCTTTTCGAGATTTTATAAGACTTAAATTTGACTTAAGCCAGTCGTGGCATAGGAGCACAAGCGTGCGATTGTAAGCTGATAGGATGTGGGTTCGATTCCCACTCGGGGTAATGAAATATTTAATACTAGCTGACCCGGCGAATTTCGTACCGCATAACAGTCATTCTTTCTCAAATATAAACTTCTTGAAAACGTATTGATAGAGTGATGCGATTACAATGAAATAAAAACTTAAGCATGCTTTTCGTTACTTGCATTTTTTTGTATAAAAGTTGCTTAATTTTGTTGTGTACTTCTTACATAATACGTGTTCATATAAACAGACGAACAGACAAACAGACAAAAATTCAAAAATTGCTGGAAATGGATTCTGTTAGTTGTCCTTTAACACCTTGGCTAATTTTTTAAAAATATTTTCTATGTACAGAAACGACTTTTCTACAGATTTTCATTTTCTCGTTCTGATACCAAGGCATAAACGCGGTATTAAGTTCCGCCACTCAAAACGCCACACAAAATCGGCAGAGATTTAAGCACGGAAGTGTCTTAAGCGGAAGTGACAACGTAGTGCCTTAACATTAGGTTCCCAGGTTACCTCTGTCTACTCTGGTCTATTCTATTATTATCATTATTACATGAATATTCAATAATTGTCTAATTATCGTTTGACATGGCAAGTAATTTGCAATACCAACATTATTATTAAGGCATTGCGGAGATACGATCTAGGAAATTTGTATAATCCTCTCTTAATTTGAACTTGTACAATTTGCTGGGATTTGTTTGTAGACGTCGGTTTCTTTGCTTTGACCGTGTAAAAACGGATTAAGTCTCTTTGAGGAGCTTTTGAGCTTGGGATAAAGTATGCGCTCATGAAATTATAGCTTTTGAAGCGAAATATCGCTTTGTATCGTTGAAGAACTTATTTGTTTGTATTTTTGTTTAATAGCAAAGCTATTTTTTCGACAAAGGCAAAACTACGAAAAAAATTAGTATTTTTCATTTTTTTTTAAATTTTACTAAGTCACATTCTAAACAAACAATAACCAATCGATAATATGTTTAAATTTCGCAAACCTAAATGAATTTAACACTAAAACCTTAAGAGCATATACGTCTTACGTGCCAATTTATAGAGCATACATATTTTTATACCATTGCATCATGACTGGCGAAACTAAACGCCGCCATTTGTCTTGTTACCATAACGGGAAAATGTGATGAAAGTTATTTTTCCTGTAAATCATAGCACTGTCGTTGCTTTCAACGTACGCCGTTATCGCGTAACCTAAAATCCCTTTGAGGAAACACGCTCGTGTTCTTAATCTATTAGTGATGTAATATCTTATGAGATAATATTTCTTCTCCTAATCTGTTTTGATGCTATCTTTAAATGAGTTTATAATGGTATTTTTATGTTATTTATAGTAGAATTGATTGTGTAGGTATTAATATGTAAAAGTTATACCAGTTCCCCAATTTCCGCTGAATTTTCAGGCATTTTTTGTTGGAAACTCAAAGCCGCGCTTTTACCTTATTACCAACAAGAGAAATAAAAAGTAACGAACAAAAATAAAATATTAATAAATAAAAATTAATTATACCAAGTGGAAATTGAACCTACAACCATTGCGTTTACAGTCACATGCTAGTGTCACTGCGCCACGATGGCTTCATAGTTTTTCATAATGAAAATTTTTGATTGTAATTAGAAATGGATCTTCCACAATTTATTGGAAACTAGAACGGAAAATATTGTGCAATAATTCGAAGCGGACAGCCTTCTGCTTTTAAGCGCTGCGTTGAGTTCAGCCACTCGACAAACAAAGTCCCGGAAAGTGGCAACGGACTTCTTCATTTACTTAAAACCGTGAATTTGTTTCAGACGAGTCCAATGATCGATGGTGGGGAGAATCAGCAGTTCCACCGGCACCTGCAGTCGCTGCTGTTCCACCTCAACGACCTTCACTTTCAACAAACTTTACTAGGGAAGAACCTTCGATATCACCTCCTAGACATCATTTGCCTAAAGAGGGTAAGGTATATGGACAAATACACACCATTGTTGTTTTTAAAAAATATAAATGAAATATCAGATAGTGAGGCCAGTCGTGGCGCAGGGGAACAAGTATGTGATTGTAAACGACTGGTTCTGAGTTCGATCCCCACTCGAGAAATTGAAATAGTTATTTAAATGTATATTTTCATTTCTTGGCACGGTGTCGAGATAAAACGCGGCGTTGAGTACCGTGACTCAACATGCAATGTCTCAAACACCGGAAAGTGGGAAACGGAGTATCTTAACTCTAGGTTCCCCTCTGCCTACCCTGCTATGTGTGGGATACAGCGGGAAACTGATTTATTTTCATTTCAATTTATTAGATAAAACTTTCATAAAATGAAAATAGAATTTTATTATGTTTCTAGGAAAAATCTGCACATGCAAAAGCTAGATAGACCAGACTCGCTTAGCCGCAGACAGAAAAAACACTATATGGGTTATTCTCGTACTAGTTTTAACATGTGTATAGAATTTTTTATATGAAACCTCAGACCGCTCAAGTAGTTAATATGTTTTACATTTTTCTTTCAAATTTCATGGAATAAATGATGCAATTGCAATTTCTTATATTAAATATACTTATAGTAATAGACAAGTATAGAAATACTAACTACCCTCTTTTTACGCTTACATTGTTAAATATATTTTAAAAAGTAATAAAATTGAACAAAGTTAAGTTATACGTTATGGCTTAAATTAAAATTTTCAGTATCTAAGGTATTCTTAGAGCGCTTCAAGTTAATTAATATTATATTCCATTAGCCTTTTAGGGTTTCTTTAATATTATGACTGGAGTTGTAATAATTAACGCCAGATCCTCTAGGTCCTATTAGGACCGATATAGGTCGAGGTCCTATTCTTGATCAGCTTCACGCTGTCTCCCGCAAAGCAGGGTAGGCAGACGGAACCTAGTGTTAAGACACACCATTCCCCACTTTCCGCCAAATTCTGGAGGCATTGCGTGTTGAGTGTCCTATTATTACGTACAGTTTTATACTCAAAACGTATCAACTCAGTTAATATTGAACTATGATTTTATAAACTTTGCGGACAATGGTTACCCCTTTTCGCCGCAAAATATGGTTGAATTTGCTTCGTGGCGCATAAACCAAAACTCGGCCTGTTTTGTTTTGCTCGCTCTAGTTATATATTGTACAAGATATTTTTGTGCTAGAATTTACTTTGACAGTGACCCTAAATCTTTTA
>DWGR01001930.1:0-14763 GCA_018247715.1 Heliconius burneyi | reverse complement strand
TTTTCCAAAAAAAAAAAAAAAAAAAAAAAAAAAACCTCGTGCGCAGGGGCACAGAGTGTGACTATAGAACTGGTTGTGGGTTCGATCCTCACTCGAGATGATATATTTAAATAAATTTATATTTTCATTTATTTCTCTGGTGTCGAGGCAAAAGCGCGGCGTGGAGTTCCGCCACTCAATACGCAATGCCTCCAAAATTCGGCGTATAGTTGGGAACGGAGTGTCTTAACACTAGGTTCCCTCTGCCTTCCCAGAGGGAACTTAGTATTGCTACTGAGTGCGGGATACAGTGGGAAGCTGCTCTATAAATGGTGGCAATAAGGCGTACCTTAGAAGTGGCGTATTCGATGACTCAAACTATTTAGTAAAATTCTACATTTTATCAAATTTCTAGTCTTCGAATATCGTGTGTACAATGTGAATGTTAGTAATATGTGTTATTATTAAATATAAATAACTAAAATTCTGTTAGTATTAAAAGCCTTGTTTTAAATAACAATGTAAATTTTTGATAAATTCACCAAATCAACTCACTCTGCCCCCCACTTTTGCTTGAATTTAAGACATTGCCTATTGAGTGCCGGTACTCAACGCCGCGCATTTCTTTAATTAAATTACAAGGAAAGACATTTTTTTTATAAACCTCCATGTAAATAGAATTTTCAGGATATTTGTACTTAACGAATGAATTGTTAGATTGCATGTCACGTCGGGGCTTGACTGCACTTTTAACAAATGGTTTAGCGTCAGTCGATAATAACTGTTATTAGTGTTATCGGATTTAACTGAGGATCATAATTATTGGAAACCGTTTAAAATTAACTACAGGTTAGGTTTACGGAGTTTTCAAACTTAATTACAATATCGGTTTTATATATACTTCATGTCTTTGAAACAGACAATATAAAATACTCAGTTTCATCCTATAACTTGCATATGGCATAGTAGAAAAAGATAATATCATAATATCCAGATACTGCTTTCTACATTTTAGAGACATTTTGTGTTGAATTGCGGAACTGAATGCCGCGCTATGTCTTTTTATGAGAGTTTTATTGTGATTACAGTCTGACGCTGTGCCATTATGCAAAATTTAAATATTGATTTTTCTCTTTAAAAAGATAATTTTCTACGACCAGAGCCTAATTAATATAAGTTATAAAAATCAAAAATTAAGGAAATTGCCTTAAAGCAAGATAACATTAATGTAATTTTAAGTTTAATAAATTTGTACCAACATGTATGCTGTACCTTTGAGATTGGCTACTTGAAAAGTTACGTGGGAGGCTCCATTCATAAAATACCTCGTCGTATTATGGATATATTTAAAAATTGCAAGCTTTTAATGATCCTTGCTGTAATATTGTTTTAAAAGTAGTATTTTAATTAGTATTTCAGCTATGTAACGGCAACTTCATTGTAGCACAGTTATCTATATATATAATTGGATATGTACCTGACTGACTGAGGTACGACGCACGCACAGCCGCAACCGCTGTGCGTAGAAACGTGAAATTTGGACAGTTGTTTATTTTTGTAACCTGGACATCCACTAAGAAGGGATTTTGAAAAATTTAACCCTAAAGTGGTGAAATAGGGGTTGAAAGTTTGTATGGAAACATTTTTAAATCGCCACCGATGTTTACAAAATTTGAAATTTAGACTCTTAAAAATATTTCATTGAATACGTGTTTCACAGTTTATTAGAATTCACCCCAAAGGGTAATAAGCGGGCGAAGCTGCGCGCGTACACTAGTAATATAATATAATATGTGATCTCGATTCATGTAATATTATATTTAATTTATATAATAATGAAAATGAAAAGTTCTGGTTCAAGAAAACATATTTTTATTTTTTTTTTGTGAGATTTGTGGTAAATTTTTAAATAAATAAAATATTATTAAAAAATATAGTGTTTTTGATTCACCAATATCGTACAAATAACAAAAAAAAATACTTTTCGTTGTTCGTCTCAGCCCAATGAAAATACTGTTTTTTAGCTTCACGCAGCTTGTTTAGTAGTGGAACTTAACTCTACAACATAACATATGTAACGCTGCATGTTGTCTCACGATAGGGGGGAAACAAAAGACGGGGAGTGTCTTCTACCCCCTTTTACGAGTCAATAATAACCATAAATGACATAATGGAAAAACACCAATTGCTCGTAGCTTACTATTAGCCACAAAGGAGTTTAAAGGTAACAATTACCTCTCAATTATGAAATTGTGACACATAACCCCTCCTTTTTAAACACTTTATTAAATTAAATATAAAGGAACAATTGGATATAGCATACATAAACTAACATTTCCCATACAGCAGTATTTCCCTGAAGTAATATAACACAGATAAATAGCAAGATCAGCCTTGACAGTAGCCTTTATACAAGTTTCTCTGAATCCACCAGCTTTCATGGAAAGTGACGATTATTAAAAACAATTGCAACATGCATGTATATGTAATATGTATACGAGTATACCCTGGTGGTTTTTCAAGTGATAATATTTTACAGCTTGTTTAGTTCAAACTACAAGCACAGTGTAATTAGAACAGAGGTAGCTTTTAGTGTTCTAATCTACTTTTATGTTTTTCTTATAATTTATTTACAAAGCGCATGCTTTTGCCGTGCACGTGGCTCAAATAGCTTCTAGAAACGATTTAAATACGAAATAAAATAATATTGTTCTATTTAAAATATTGTAAAAAAGTGTTCCTGCAATTTATTTGGAAAACACTTTATTTAAAAACGAAATCCTGTTTACATAAAAAATACTGCTTATATACAAAATGCTCATTCAATTCAAAAAATATATATTTTCCATACATTTCTGTAAAAAAAAGTGTATTAAGCGATTGACATAAACATTCACTATATTCTAACTACAGTACTACAGTACAGTGTTCGTAAAGTAATGCATTGAGCCTAGTGCAACGGTGTCCATACCTCCGCGTTGGCTTCGCCATCCATTCACTTTTTGTATAAGGTTCGATGCTTTGCTACCTCTATTGTTAATTCTCTGCTCTGTGGAAATACATAAATATAATATTTTAAAAAATAAAGAATAATTAATCTTCTAGAAATATATATAAATATGATATTTAATTTTTTTTTCAACGAGTAGCTTGCAACTGCGTGAAGATTTAGAAGGTGAAACATTTTCCGTTCCCGTAGAAATTTCAGAAAAATAACTTTTAGTGTACTCTCCAGGGAACCTACATACTAAGTTATAGGTTCCTCAGTTAGTAGCTAGAGCTCGTAGAATATAATATAGTGGTTAATGAGTGATAGTGAAATATATCTAGTTGTGATTTGGCTTTACAAATTTCGTGCTCAGTCTAGGACTGAGATTACTTCGCATCGGAACTTCAAACCAAAAATCCGAAAAACTTGAAAACTTCTGAATCCTAAAGCTTTTTTTAAATGAAAGAAGAAAATGACGGACGGTGGCAAAAGCCTTCTTTTCAATTTTAAATTAAGACGATGAAAAAGATCAACTTCATTATTTTCCTGTAAATATCTTGACATAGATACTGCATTTCCACATTTTCTACCCTATTTTCGAAGTATTGCATGTTGCCTAACGAAATTCAACGATTTGTTACCACAGACTTCTCTGCTTGACTGTCCCAACTGCGCATCGAACCCACAACCGTCCAATTATTAAGTAGCACACAAGCAAGATGATGAACTCATTACCTTCACGCTATTTTATCACATTTCCACCGTGCCGCGATAGCGTCTTGCAATTTAATATCATTCTAAATGTCATCAACTATTGAGTATATCTTCATTGAAGCCGATTACGTACTCAAATGTAATAGATATTTCTATTACAATAATATAAATAGTAATTGTTATTACAGTTGACTGGGACTCTATTGAGTTTTTCCAATTGGAAAATGGATTTTGTTAGTTGACTTTACTTACTATAAATATGTGAAAATAGGAAAATATAAAAATTGTTTTTATAAAACAATCTTTTACTTTATGTCTTTTTTTGTTCTCAGGTTTAAATATTGCTCTGAGATCAAAAGTCCGTGATGACATTTTAAAAGTAAAATTCTTAAAAAGTAAACTGTAAATTTCCATCGCAACAAATAGTTGATTGTCTCATAGAAAACGGTTCTCAGCGCTGCGCCTTGTAGAAATAGTTAATTTTCCCGAATGGGAATTGAACCCACAACTTTCACTTTGTCCTTGCGTTGTTGCATTTCAATGACCGCAACAACTAAAATTTTCAAAATGTTTATGCCAATGAATAATAAATATATTCACATGTTTCTTTACATGTTTCTAATTTTTCATACAATTCTTATATTCTGGGGAGTACGAAAAACTAGAAAATCTCTACTTTCAGTATTATTAAAAAAATATCTTTAAAAAAAACCATACTTAATGGATTCCACCCTGGACTGCGGTATGATTTACTAATAATTGTATTTATTTATTACAATAATATTATTTTTTAGTTTGGACAGACCACGCTTATTTAAGAACAGAATATCGTAGATATTAGACCAGAAAGGTTACGTAAAAAACATAAGGACCCCCAGACCCCTCTTCATACATGCCCATGTATGAAGAGGTCGATATGAGTGTACGAGGCGGAAGAGGTATAAAGAGGCCGTAGCATATTTCGCCCCGTTCTCTCTGGCTACAGACTATACTTAAATATTTTATTTTATTATTTTTTATTTATTTGTTTTCGTTCGTTCTACATATTAAATACACTGTGCATATCGTGCGAGGACCTACCTCAACTGCATGTAGTTGGAAACATGTTACCTAGAAGTGGATGACCTTTTATTAATTTACTGAATAATAATTATTATGCATACGGCTTAATTAAGTCTATTAATAATAAACATTAACATAAAAAAAAACATTTATACTTTCTGGAAATATAAAACGGTGTTTCTTAGACATAATATAATTTTTACAATACTAATATATTATTTTACATTGAGCAATAGAGTTACTCGTACATATAGTTATTTCTGTGTTCGTATATTACTTAAATTGATCTAACTCAAACAAGGATTATATTTTTTTAGCTTAGACTGTATATCATATATAGCAGGGCAGACAAAGGGAACCTTCCGATTCTAAACCACCCAATTCTAGAGACACTGCGTATTGAGTGACGGGACTCAGGGCTTGTTATCAGAGCGAAGAATTTAAAATAATTAAATAATTCAACCCGAAAGAGAATGGAATCCACAGCCATCAAGCTTACATTAAAACTTGCGCCTACCTTTAATATTTAAAAGAAACTGACCACACCAGTTGAGACCAGTCGTGGCGCAGGGGCATAAGCGCGTGGCTGTCAATGGGACAGGTTGTGGGTTCGATTTCCACTCGATAAAATAAAATACCTAATATTTTCATTTATCAGAAAGTGGGGAACGAAATGTCTTACACTAGGTTCCCTCTACCTACCCTGATGTGTGCGGATACGGCGTGAAGCTGATTTGACTTGATTTATTAGCTCTGGCAATGAAGTTTCACAGTTCACAGGAGTGTCTTAATGTGAACAAAGTATCTAAACACAAGATTTCCTGGTTTCCTCTGTCTACCCTGCTAAGTGCAGGATACAGCGTAAAGATCTAGAAAAAAGAAACTAATAGATTGTATATGTAACAAACATAGATATATACATTATTTTTGTAAAGATAGACTGACCTAACTAAAAGAATAATGGGAAATTGTGAAAGCCTCTTATATGTAATACGAATGCAATATATTTACTTCCATTACCTAATTTGTACTTATAATATTAAGGCAATTATGTTTTTATATATTTATTATATTGTTGAGGCCAGTCGAGGTCTAGGGGCACAAGCGTAGCTGTAAACGCGATAGTTTGTGGCAGTTCGATTCTCACTTGAGAAATATTTATTATTGTCATTACCTCACCCTGGCACCTAGACAAAGCGCTGCGTTGAGTCCCGTCCCTCAACACGGAATACATCTAAAAATTCGGCGGAAATAGGGAACGGAGTGTCTTAACACTAGGTTTCTTCTATCTACACTGCTATGTGCGGGATACACCGTGAAGTCGACCTTTTTATTTTTATTTTATAAAACACACGAACGAGAAAAGTCGAAAGTAATAGCTAGTAAGAAAATATAATGATATTATTTTCTAACAATTTCCTCGTAAATCGTGCCGAGTGTTGGTCAATTATAATGAATCGTGATATTTATGACCGTCATAAAATTATATTAAATATTTACTATTAATTACTGGACTATGTCGCAGGACAGCTCGGCCTAGCAGCTGATATTAGTTGATGTAAGGAAAACACTAAAATAAAATTTATATATATATAATTTTAATTAATCTTCTAGAAATATATAATATATATTTGATAAAAATTTTGTTATAAGAAAACAATAATTTCAGGTCAGAGAAAAAAGAGGCTCTTTTTTTTAATTTATTAATTTAAACAATTTTAACAAATATTTTACAACAAATTTAACAACAATTTTATTATATACATATACTCGTATGCGATTGTTGTTGTGTTGTAAATTCGAATTTAATGTTAAGAAAATTTAAAAAATTTTCCTGCTATGTGCGGAATATATCCTGAAGCTCATTCAGGATATATTCCGCACATAGCAGGATAGCTGGGAACCTGGGGGCCTAATGTTAAGTCACTCCATTTCCATCAACAAAACTTGTGTTCCCCACTTTTACTTTTACTTTTTAATACTTAGGTACGGTTGTCCTCGAAGTCAGAACGAAGAAATGAGAATATGTATTAAATATAACATTTCTTTGAATGGGAATCGAACTCACATCCTATCACATTATCAATCCACTGCGCCACGACTGACCTCTATAATACATAAGTACGTCTAACACAAAAGAAATATTTCTTTAACAATTAAGTTATAAAACTACCAAAATCACGTTCTTACTAAGTTTAACAGTATTACCCAATAACAAATGTTTCGACAGTTTAATATTAGCTTAGAACTATTATTTTGTTAGTGAGTTTATCTACTTGTTTTTATTTCATAAAAACAGAGCGCTACGTGATCAAGGTAGGCCCTCGTGCGTTTGACGGTAAACGCGACAGTTGCGGGTTCGATTCCTACTTGGGGAATGAATTTTTATAATTTTTTATTAACACTTAACTCGCAACATCTCAAATATTTATTTGGCTTAAAGTCCGTGCTTCAACACCAGTTTTCCTTTGCTCATCATAATATTCGGGATACGGAGTAAAGCCCTTTTATCTTTATTTTTATGTATGTACAAATACGTATTAACTTAGCATTTATTGACTGTGACTTTTTCAGTTTCACGCTTTCATATAGATGGGTAAGAGGAGAGAACTTGGTGCCAAAACACTATTCTTCACTCTTCGCAAAATTAAAGCCATAGCATATCAAGTGGTGAAACTTGACGCTGCTCTTGGCCATAGATCAGGGCTCAAATCCTGATCTTTAAATTTAGCCAGGTTACTTAGAGTACATTAGACACTATATAACGCATTGCAATATTCTAGTTTTGTATTTTAATAAATGTGAAATGAAAGTTAAAATTTTTAAAGAAAATTTACATTTTCTCGCATAAACTCGTATGTTTTAAGCCAAGGGGTAAATAATCTTATTAAATTTATGTTATGTTGTGCATGTATAGTAAAAATATGCATACATATTTTAGCAGTAACAATATTACAAATTATTATACGTTCTTGCGAGATAATTCAAGATAATAAAATATTGTATATTAGTAAACAGAGAGTCATGTCATTTTTTATGGAGTGACGGAAAATTACACCACATTTTTTCTTTACCATAGCGGGAAAAAGAAGACTTTCATGCCTTCGGACTATAATTGAACGCGCTACCGTCGTGATTGCAGGCAGACGCTATGCCTGCGTTAGGACGACATCAATTATTTTATTTTTTATATATTAATAAGCATGTTTTTCAATATAAATTATTTATAATTAAGTGAAAGGTTTTCCTTTGTGCAAAGGACAGAATATACTATCTGTAGGTGTGTTATGTTGGATTTTTTTTGCTTCTATCAGTGTTTGAATTATTGAGCTTTTTATATAACGAAATAAGCTAGTTTCTTGTTTAATTTTGGGAAAGAATGGAAATTTATGGAAAGTCGAACGTTATATTTATTTCAGCAAAAAAATCAATAAATAAAAAAAGGTCTATACTTAGGTATATTTTATGTGCATCTAGATATTCTTCTGACACAAAAATATAAGAAATTTAAATATTCACATTTCAAAGTGAAAGTCTTTTGAAATGACACAAAGTAATGCCACACACTTAATAATGCTTAACGGATATCCCGTGAAATTTCACGGGACTGGATACGTGAAAAGGTCTTACTGGCTTAAAATTTTTAAATCTTTTGACTTTTCTTACATATATATTATTATTATTAACATAGAATATATACATGTGAAGCCGTCGTAGTGCAGCAGTTGGCTGTACATACGTCAGTTGCGGGTTCCCACTCGGGGGAAGGACTTATTTTCAATTTATCGCTTGGATTTTTTTCAATACAAAATCACGGCGGTGAGTAACGTTACTCAACATGCGTTACGTCAATAATTGAGAGATGCGTGGAGATTGGAGTGTCTTAACACTAAGCTACTTCCGCTGATCCCGCTGAGAAGCGTTAGGGAGAAACTCTATGAGAAGATGCTGTGTGAAGCTATTATAAGTAGAATATGAATCTAGAACCATCCAATCACTGTCAAGAATCAAACTTGTCTAACTCTCGTGTCACTATAGACATAAATCTTATACAAGATTATAAAAAAAATTAAGAATACATTACGAAATAAAATACCTCATAAGGTGCGGTCTATATTATTATCAGATATAATCTCCACCATTTGTAAGCCTTATAAGGTAATAAGTTGTAAGGCTAAGATTTTTTGTCTTATATAGAAATATGTTTATTTTAATATACTATATTCTTTACTTCTTAGGCGTCACGCTGTATCCCATACATCAAAAAATAGACAGAGCGAACTTAGTATTAAGACACTTCCTTCCCGATATTTGAGACATTGTGTTAAGTCGCGGAGCTCAGCGCTGCGCTTTGACTAAAATAGAAAATTATTCAACTATGGCACAGTAGCCTCGATTTTTTATTATATAAATACTAACCTGTTGCACATTCAGCTAGGCACACCACTACTAGGAGGACCAGGACCCCTCTGATAGTTGCGTTTGGTGTAGACATGTTAATGTTTCTAAGCATCGTTTCAGGCAATATATCTATAGACAAATGGAAAAAATATATTTTTAGTCAATGTTTCAATTTTTTTTAAGATTTTAAATATCAGTTAACTTTGGTAATAGCCTCGTCTTTTTCTCCATATATCTCTTTGAACTAGAATTGATCATTTAATTGTTATAAATAATACAATTTTACTTAATATATATATAAACAAAATGGGAAAAAATATTCCATTCTTGATAAAAAGTATAAAGTTTTTGTAATTTGTATATATAAGTTTAAGCTTAAGGTGTAAAAATATAAAAAAAAAACTTTTTCACAAACTGCATGATTTTTTCACAAATTATTTACGTTTATATCTTGAAACCCAAGAAGCACTTCTGATCTTTTGTCTATAAGTTACAAAAACAGAACTTAGACAAAAACAATATTAAATCAGACTTAACTATCACTCGACATATCAATAGACCCCCAACTTCACATTACTAGTGTCTTAAACTTTCGATATCTTAACAAAGTGAGTCAATTATAAAATCACTCGTTAAATTCGTTGGTTTGTTGTTTCGATGTTATTGTTATTATAACAGCTCTTAAAACAATTTAACTTTAACAATTTCTAACCGAGTTCAGTTCGTATTAAGACAATAAATAGCAGCTGACTTGAATGTTCTTGAAAACATTTGTTCTTATCTTTAGAATAATACGTTAGATTTTATAGGTTAGTTTTTAAACTGCTATTTTAGTTAATATCAATAACAGAAGGTTTAAACATATTTTAAAAAAAAAGCGGCGTTGAGTTCTGCCACTCAACACGCAATGCCTTCAGAAATTCGGCATAAAGTGGGGAACGGAGTATCTTAGCATATTTTTTTATTACAATGAAATTAATAATAAAAATAACAAAAAACGACTTCATGCTTTTTAACCGACTTCTGTAAGAAAAGGAGGTTATCAATTCGACTGTATTTTTTCTATGTTTGTTACCCCATAACTTTTGACTGGGTGAATCGATTTTGATGTTTTTTTTTATGTGAAAGGTAGTGCTTCTCGTGTGGTTTCTTTGGTCCATTTCCGACAATGGTGGCTATGAGAAAATCACAGAAGTCTTAAAATTGCATTCGGTATGTGCGCTACAAATGGGTGAATAATTCAATGTCGCGTTAACCGATTTTGTTGATTTTTTATTTGAAAGGATACAACTTCAAGGATTGTTTGGTGAAAGTTTGGTGAGGTTCCGATAATAGGGTCTGGTCGAAATTGCCAAAGTTTGTTTTTTTTTGGTAACAATTTAATTATACCGTAATAGTTATAAAGAAAAACATTGTTGTAAAATTGATGTCAAAGGTGAGCTTCATTTCTTTTTAACCAATCTTAAAAAAGAGGATGTCTTCATTTTCAACCAATATCAAAAAAGGGAGAGATTCTCAATACGCTCGAATATTACTTATGAATGTTTCTCACTTTCCGAGACCACGATTCATTCACATTCGAGTCAGCAGGGAAATTAAAATAAATAAAAACTAATCTTCCCCCGAGTCTGGATCGAATTCACACCCACTATCAGTATATTAAAATACCTGATGTTGGCTTCAAAGCCGAAATTTAACTACATTTGAAAGGGTTCTAGTTTTTTAAATCAGAAAATCTATTACAATAGATTCGAACCTAAAACAAATCTTTATAAAATATAATATTTCCATTACAGCCCACAATTATATATTTCAATTTAAAACATTTCCATACTAAATAAGAAAAAGCTTAAGTTAACTATTTTAATATGCATTGCGTTGGCATCACATCAGATTACAATAGTATAAATCTGAACTTTTATCTTTGATACTAGAAGTTACTTCAATCGTAAATACTAATGACTTCGCATAAAATTAAGTGGACCTCCATTAATGGCCGTGGGACGTGGGTTCCTACAAACCAGTTGCGCTTTAACAATTAGAGTTATTTATTTTGTGATTCAAGTTATTATTTTTTTTATAGGACTTAGTCATTAGCCAGTTTCACGCTGTTACCCGTATACAGCAGGGAAGGCACAGGGAACCCATTGTTAAGACACTCCGTTTCCCACTTTGTGCCGATTTCTAGAGCCATTGCGAGATGAGTGGCGGAACCTAACGCCGTGCTTTGCCTGGACACCATAGTGCAGAAAAATATAAATTTAAATAAATATTTTATTTCTTCAACTGAATCGAACTGATCGAACCCACAATCGCGTTACAGTCACACTCGACTTCCCCCACTTGTTTATATGACTAAAAACTGTAATTAGTATATTACTAATTGCAGGTTTAGTCATATAAGGAAATATCAAAACGATTGACGTGATATAGTCCATTTATCGAGAAATGCTATAGCCTATGGGATGGACTATAATTATATTATACTCCAACACAAAAAGAATCTACATTAACAATAGTTCATCGTCTGTTTGTATAAGATGATAACTATCAGAATCTTGATATAGCGATCCATTGAAGAGAAATGATAAAATCTATCATTTTTATGCAATTCATGCGCAGAAGAATATTATAGATTATTTTTTTACAGTCACAATCTTAACTTAAGTAAAAATTTCATTCGAATAGGTTAAGCCAATCTGAGACTAGCGTCCACAAATATAGAGACAAATAGTAAAAAATAAAATATTTTGTGTGTCCTATTAGTTTGATTATTTAAAAAAATAGAGGCAAGTCATGGCGTAGAGGCACAAGTATGTAACTGTCAATGTGAATGGTTGTGGGTTCGATCTCCGTTTGAAAAACGACACATTTATGTAATTTTTTTTGAGTATTTTAATACTAGGTTCGTATTGCTTAACACTCTTTGCCTATCCTGCTTTGTGCGGGATACAGTGTGAAGCTGATTAAGTTTGAGGAATACCCCTGAAAATGGATATTTCTTATATCATATATAACTTAATGATAATAATACAGTAAGTCGATTCAAAATATAAATCCTTTTGTATTTTGCAACCCTCCTGATTTGACACAACACTCTTATAATATAAATATCGAAATGTGATTTAAGAAAGAAGATTTGGAGATCTTATGCGTTAAACCCCTTATGTAAAAGATTTATGGAAAAAATATTTTATTCTTAACAACCGACTAGTCCGCAGCTTCGCCTGCTTGAAATACTCTATTATTAATTTAATAATCTATATTACTATATTTTTTTTATATAGATAGATACATATGAACAATGACAATGATATGTGAAACCGATATCAAATATAATAAAGACGACCTTGAAAAAAAGAAAAAAAATATGTTCGAGCTTTTTGTTAAAGAAAGGAAGAAGAATAATTCAGAAGTTACTTATTATGTTACTAAATAAAGTTAAGTTTCACAACACAACATGCAATTCCTCGAAAAAATCGGTGTAAAGTGGAGAACGGAGTGTCTTAGCAATAGATTCCCTTTGTATATGCGAAAAACAGCGTGAAAGTCGAAAAAAAATAATAATAAAAGTTCGTTGCATTTCACGTATTACGTATTACAATATTACTTTCAATTGTACTTCTTAACAATAGCTTAAACAAAACAATTGTTCTAATTATAGAATTTTTATATAGAAACTTAAACTGTATTTTTTAAATGCATCTAAAGCATGCAACGAATGTTTTCTTTTATGTTTATCATATAACGATTATAAAAGAGCCTTCTATGTATCTCGCGAGATGTTGGCGGAAGCGACATGAGAAACTATTGTTAAATATTGTCTAAACCAGATTCTACGGCCATTTTTTATATTCTGCGTTTTATTTGATAGTATGACATTATATACTATATATACTATATTTTATCTACTATCTATTCTAGTGTTGCTTTTGCGGAGTTGAGTTCCGCCACTCAACATACAATGCTTCCAGAATTCGGAAAGGGAACAGAAATGTCTTAATACTAAGTTCCCAGGCTCTCTTTGTATAAGCTAACATATGCTATGCTATCTGCGAAATCAATCTTTTGAGACGTAACGTTTTTTTGCTTAACACGCGTTATAAAAAGACGATCCGATGGAGTCGGAATCGAACCCACACCAGTCGTATTTACAATCGCACCCATAAGCACCAATACCACGACAAATATTTACCACTGTATCAATTATTTTTACAAAAATAATATTACATTAATCTTTTTTCTGTCATTTTCTCATAAAAAACTTTTTAAACTTTTTGAACATGCACCTACGTTTTTTATTTATTTTTTTATTGAAAAAAAAAAATAAAAAAAAATTGAGCGTGCGGGTCACCTGATGGCAAGTGATCACCGCCGCCCACGACACCGTGTAACACCAGAGGAACTATTGGAGCGTTGCTAGCTTTTGAGGTGATTGGGCGCTGGAGCCCGGCATTACCTAATGCGAAACGTAGTGGCATAAAGCCAATACTTCACGCCGGTTTTAAATGCCGGGGGTGGTAATGATCCGGTCGAGTCTGCCCATGCGTGTTGCCATTGCTGGCGACGTGACTCTCATCTCATCACTCTACATATTATATATTCATTATTTTTGTGACTAGTATTAATGTAAATCTCACTTGCATGATGACATTACAAATTTCCGTAAAACATTTTTCAGTGTACTAGCGGGCAATGTACATTTAGTATTTTATAAAATAGAAGTAAAAGTACGATGGGCACTAATGGTAGTGAATTCGATTTTCACTTTTTAATTATACTGACAACTACTAGTAAAGAGATTAAATTAATTGTCTTCTCTTCTCTCTTAAATTACTATTAATAAAGACAGTAACTAAACACCGCAATAAAAAAAATCGACAGCTTCATACACATGAAGTAATTAATCAACATGTAAGTGATGAGCCTAACGACCCGATGAAATTATGAAAAGGAAATCTTTGTTTAGGCGTTTTATCACTGCTGTAGAACAAATGTTTATACAAACATACATACAAGCCATAAAATATACCCTATAGCTATAAGTCGAACTCTCAACATTCAGATGTTGTGGGTTCGATCCCAATAAGATAAAATGAGTTTTTTACATTTGTCCATATTGGCAAATTCAAATGCGGCGTTCAGTTTGCCAATTAATATACAATGTCGAAAAGTCAGGTAGAAAAAGGAAAATTTTGGTTCTATCCATTTCAATGAAAAATTCTAAATGTACAGACAAAATATTTTTACTGTTTCATTATATATAGAGATAGAAATCAATGAATTGAAAATAATTAACCTGGAAATTTAAGAATTTGATAAATTTCATATGGCTGTTCGTGTAGAAAAAGCCAAACATTGTTCTGCACGATGACAATGTTTAAGACAGATGTTATTAATTATGAAGTAATTAACGCTATTGTACTAAAATAAATAACGGTTTAATTCAGGATTGTATATATTTTTTAGTATTTTGTTAGCGTCACGCTGTATCCCGCACGTAGAGACGTAAATAGAAAAATTAAAATTAAGACACTCCGTTCCCATCAAAACACTTCCGTTTCCTAATTTTAGAACAGTACAGCTTTATTAATAATTTTTTCAAACAATTATCGAAT
>DWGR01001929.1:0-14768 GCA_018247715.1 Heliconius burneyi | reverse complement strand
CATTTTCACGCTCTGATCGACAAGCAGGTCGATATTTTTTAAAACATAAGATTTTTTATTTCACTCTGCTAAGAGTAATGCCTAAGCCAACCTATTTTATAACAATTGCTTTTTTGTAAAAATGAAAAGGAAAATGTAAGCGTAAATAAATATTTCACTTCCTCGAGTGGGGATCGAACTCACAACCGTCGCGTTACAGTCTTGTGCCGCTGCGCCACGACAACCTCAATATTAATATCAATTAATAATTTAATTTTTTCAATATCATTGTTATAATTTAGTTATTACACGTAATTCAATTGATATAAGTATATTCCATATATTATATCCTGAGACAGGAGTACAAACTGTAAGCGCGACAGGCTGTTCGATTCCCATTCGAAAAAATTAAATATATAATAAGTAATTTCATTTCCTCGTCCTGGTGACGAGGCAAAATATGGTATTGAGTTTCGCCAGTCAACACGAAATTTGCTCTAGAAATTGATGGAAAATGGCAAAATAAAGTGAATTCATTGTAACAGAGAATCTTAATACTAGGTTCCCACGTCCCCTTTACCTACCCTGCTTAGCTTAAAGAAAAAATATTTATATCCATTAAGAATCCGCGAAAAGTGCGACGCCATTTTGGGCCAAACGCTAGTATTTTATTAAACTTCTGTAATACTTGCGGAACTTTATTATAGATATACATACATTTTACTAAATCACAACGTTTCAACCGACCGACATAACAGTTTGACTAAACTCAACTAAAATATACACTGGTCAATATAATCACATGTTCTTCTCAAACTGCGCTTTGAGCTAAGTATCGGAGTAGAGGAGCTACTTCATTCGCGCCAAGTTTATGTTTTTGCACCAGCGGGAGTTCCCCTGCAGCGTTGACAAGCAGTCGAAGTAAACAAGTATCCGGTCTTGTCCCGCAAACTATGTGTAAATAATGTGCTTTGGGAAACAATGCCTTTTACTACGAAACTGTTATAGTTGAGTTACGGAGCTCGTATGTAATATATAATTTAGGGGAAGCGTTATAATGAGATTTTCTTGTTGCAAATATTTGTGGGTGTAGTGAGAATATAGTGATAAGACTCTCTGTTTTATATTTTAATTAAGTGGCAAAGATGTTGCATAAATTTATTTTATCACGTCCAGCAATTCTTACTTAAGATATTTTTTCTATTTTAACGCTGGAATATAGAAAGGCGGGCATGATAAATCTGGTGTTAAGATACTCTGTCCTTCATCATTGCAAATTGTTCGAACCATTGCGTATTGTATAGCGATACTCAATTTCACGTTTTATCTTACCATAGCAGGTAAAATAGTAATAAAAAGTAATGCTTTCCCCCGAGTGAACATCGAACCCACAAGCATCGCGTTTACAATGATGGCCACATGTAATAAAATAATACAAATCTAACAAAATGGAACTTCATACAATTTTAATTAACTCTCAATGAAAGTTTTCAATAGGTTTAATGAACAAATACTAAAAAAAAATTCAAATCGTTTCATTGCTTTATTTACACATCCTTCATAGAGTATCGAACCTGTTTTTTCATGCTTTAAGTACTACGATACTGACTTCTATAGAACAATTATGGTCCTTATGACAATACTATTAAGTGAAAAAATTCCTTGCATATTTCAAATGAACAGTCCACTGGGTGGTGATATTTGAAGCATCGCATAATATTCGACGCGTGTGCCAGAAAATATTGTATGACTATTTCAAAAGTTTCACCTGTTATTTTAAAATGTGCTTTTTTTCCCTTATTTTTAATGTTTCCTTTCTTTTCATTCTTTTCTTTGTTTCAAAGTTACTTAGATAGTCGAACATTTTTAAATTGGAAATTTTATTTTCTTATCATATTGTTGCATGAGTAAAACAAGTCATTAAATTAGAAAATATGTAATTTAATTAAGTAAATATGTAATAATTAGGATTTTATCATTTTCTTGCTCTAGACTCAAGACAGTTAACATAGTGCCACCTCCTTCCTTCCTCAACACGCAATTTCACGAAAATTAAGCGTAAAGTAGAAAACGGAGTTTTTAACACTAGTTTTTCTATGGCCTACCCTGCTATATACGATATATAAAAGCGTGAAGCTAAATTTAAAAAAAGATTTTATTAAAACAAAAATGATGGCTACCCTCTATTCCTTCATTTGAACCGATTTGTAATCGACGATTGTAAAGGTTGCCAACGACAAGTCTTATTTACTGTTTCACAACAAAACGCTTTCCGAATGTTCTGACGGCATGAAGTCGTGACGGCTTTTAGGAAAACAAATGTTAAGCGAGATTTTTTATGTTCGCCACCATTAAGCAAGTTTATTTAAACAAAATCCTGTAAAGGGTTGTTCTTCTATTAAAAATTGTGTAATTGATGTTTTGCCTTGTAGAGCTTTTGGGAAATAAAAATATTTAAAACAAATACTAATTACTTCTGAGGTCGTCGTAGTGCAGAGGCTCAAGGTTGTGATTGTAACGCAATAGTTGTGGCTTCGAGTTAGAGGAGACTGAAATATTACTTATTAATTTGTTTTCATTTCCTCGCTCTGGCACCAAGCCAATGGTGTTGAGCTCTGCTACTTATAATGCCTTGAAAAATTCGGCAGAAAGTGGCGAACGGAGTATTGCAACACTTTGCTGTATTCGGGATACAGCTTGAAGCTGATTTAATTCAATGATTATTTTATTTTTATTTCCGTCTAACGAGATTTCATAATAGTTAACATATTTCTGTGATTAAAATTATGGAGATCTTTTTTCTTTCATGCTCCACTAGATATTTCAGCTATAAGCTAACTTCGTTGACTGTATTATTACTCCGACTTACTGAATTATATAACAACACCAGTGGCAGATTTACCAGCAGGCTGTGTGTCTATACCGATATTAAGGCCACTTTATAAAAAAGAATTATTATGATAGTTTTCAGTGTGCAACAGATGCAAGTCATTTGTCTAACCTAAATTTTGAACATAAATCTTGTTCGTAAATCTTATAAAGTAAATAATAGAGTTCACAGTTCGAATGATTGTAGAAGTTAAGGCCGACGAAACAGCACTCTCTCATTGCTTTTGACTATAACGCGACTGGTTCGATTCATTCTCGAATAACATTTATATTTCCATTTTTTCTCTTTCTGGCAATGAAGCTAAACGCGGCCTTGAGTTCCGCTACTTAACACGCAATGTTGCGAGAATTCAGCGAAAAGTGTAGAGCAGAATGTTGCAGGCTCCTCTGCTCTCGTACCCTATTATTTGCAGCACACATTACGAATCTATAAAAAAACAAGAGACATACAAAATGTAAACAAAAACAAATTATCAATACATGGACCGCAGTCAAACGCTAACGATTTACAAATGTAACTTTTTCTACTTACTTATTCTTAAGAACTCCATCCAAATAATTTGAGGGGCGTTCCTCTTTTGTTGGCTATCTCCAGTCCAGCCGTAATACGCATGGGTGGTCTCCGCCCTGCTCCCGAATTATAATAAAACTGACTCTGATATAACTGGTGCTACTTTGAAAATTTTCTAATATAATATGAAACTATTATATTGTTGATTATTTTTTTAATATTTTTGTAGCCGTCGTGGCGCAGTGGTACAGTGTCTGACACTAAGCGTTAAGAGTTAAAATTCAAACCATATACTCAGATCTACGGTCCCTTGATGTCTTGAATTTCCTTCCTTGATGTCATATTACTGAAACAAAAGGTTATGGCTTTGCGATTTTATCGCAAACAACATGTATTTTGATTTGTTTATAAAGGGAAAGGAAGGGAATGCAAGGGCAAGGTAAGACTAGCGTAGGATACTGAAAACAATACGCTTGTGGTTAAATCCTAAATATTATTCTTAAAAGAGACAAAAGTTGATATTAATGCCGCTAGTTCAAGTGTGGTGTCATATGAAAGGGCTCTGGCTAAGCTAAGCTTGAATTTCAGTATAAGCTCGAGACCTCCAATTTTTGTATAGAACCCTCGGCGAGCAAACGCTTGTCCGGTTTTTTTCTTTGTAAGCTATGTCCCTAAGTGCTGTATCCTGAACATAGTAAGATAAGGAACGTAAGATCCTAGTCTTACGAAACTTCGTTTCCTTTAATATAATACTGTTTCCAACTTTCTTGACTTAAATGAAACTTGAACCTGCAACCTGCTGTTCTTACAGTCGCACGCTTGTGCCCCTGCCACACAGCTGGCTTTACTTTTTTTTCTAAATGAAACTGAAAAATGATACTTACCAGTAATAAGAATCTTAGATGGTATAATCGACGTGGTCCAATGATGGAGCCAGGACCCAAAAAACTAGAACTCTTCACAGGCTACTACTAAGCCACTTGAATTGATTCTCATATAATTCATAGCTAGAGCATATTCTATATACTCGTATAGTAATTGATGTAGAAAAGTGTGTTTTTTAACGAAACATTGTTTCTCGGAAAAAGAGGAGGGCTGAGTCATAAATATTTCTTTATATAAAAAATACTATATAAAAACTTGAATACTAAAATATATTCGTAAACATATTATCTCTTTACTATAAAAAAGGCCATTGTGGCGCAGCGGCTCAAGGTAACTGTAACGTGACGGTTGTGGGTTCAACCGTAAAACGTAAATAAATATTTCATTAAAGTAAGTGAAATATGTATTTACGTTTATATTTCCATTTTTTCGCTCTGGAGTCGAGACAAAGCGCGGCTCTGAATTCTGCCGCTGAACACGCAATGCCCCCAGAATTAGGCAAAAAGTGGGAAACGGAGTGTCTTAACACTTGGTTCCCACTGCCTACCCTGCTGTGTGCAGGATACTACGTGAAGCTGACTATAAAAAATAATTATAAATAAATGATATTTATAAGGGACTCTCATCCAACCGGAAGTTATTACAGTAACCTTCATGGAGGAAAACACGGGAAATCGCTTAAATACGGATATTTCACTAACATTTAATTAAAATAATCCACATATTTTAATTTATATAATATATCTCTTTACTATAAAATATCATTATAAAAATGTTCCATCACAAAGTGGTAGAGGCACCGCAATTACAACATCAAAGTACTTGAGAGCCTGTCACAGCATCTCGTATCCACTGTGGAGATCAAACGCGTAATGGGTTATTAATAAACTGTATGCACTGAGAATATTATACGCTATAATATGACATGAGGTGGGTTGGATATTAAATTTAAATTATAAATTGACGAGGGCAGTCGTGGCTCAGGGACACAAAGGTTTTACTGTAATGCGACGGTTGTAGGTTCAATTCCCACTTGAGGGATTGAAGTATTGTTAATTAATATTTTCAATTCTTCACTCTGGCACCACAGCAAAAGCCTCGCGTTCAGAGCCGCGCTTAAAACGCAATGCCTCTAATGCTACAATTCGGCGTGAAGCGGGGAACGGGTCTCTTAGCACTAGGTTCCCTCTGCCTTCCCTGCTGTGTGCAAGTAAGAGCGATAAGCAAGCAATAGAGAAGCGCAATCGGTCTAAGCGGCCCGCGGACGCGTCTTAAATTTGCTCGACTAGCTTTTTGTTTATATTAATCATATTTATTGTAACAAATTATTTCATATACTTACATATTATTATAATTTCTTACAGCTGCGAATTGCCCGTCGCCAAGTGCGATGAGTGGTAGGTACATAACGCCCTAGGTACTCTTACAATGAAAATAATAAAATACTATAAAATACATCAAGGCCGTCGTGGCGCAGGGGCAAAACGTGGATCGATTCCTACACGAGAATATGACATTTTTAATATTTTAATTTTCTTGCAACAGTAACTAAGCAAAGCGTGGCGTTGAGTTCACCACCCAACACAATGAATTCTTAATGGGAGTAGAGTGCGTTAACATTAGGTTCGCAGGTTCCCACTGCCTACCCTGCTCTGATCGGATAACAGCGTGAAGTAAAAAAAAATACAATTGCAAATAATCTACTTATAACTAATCTTCTTATAACGAGACAAATAATACACACGCCGGTACATGTTATACATCATTTAGAACTGTCAACGGTGTGTCGCGCGACAATGGGTTCCATAAAGCGATTAGACTTTACGTTCCATCGTTAGGTAAAAGACTTTGGCTTATCAAACTTTTTCATATAAAAGTATGTAGTATTTTTATTTAATCATTAACTACTTAGTTTAAGTATCTTAGTGGTAAATAACTAGGTAAGTACTTTTTATTTCGGAATATGTTAAAATAGATTCTAGTACAAATTAAATATTTAAAAATAGTCATCTTTGCAGTAGATTAGATTTCTTCCGTCTATCCTGTTGTATGCGGGATACGCATACAACAGGATAGGCAGAGGAAATCTAGTGTTAAGATACTCCGTTCCCCACATTCCACCGATGTTTTCATTGCGTGTCAAAATGAAAATATAAATTTGAATGAATATTTCATCACCTCAAGTGGAAATTGAACCCACAACCAGGTTTAACATTCACACTAAATAACATATTAATAAATAATAATTCATTCTCTCGAGTGGAGATCGAACCCACAACCATCGCGATTCAGTCATACTCTTGTGCCCCTGCGCCACGACATACGACGAATATTAAATAACTTAAAAAGATGAAACTTATTGAAAATAATTTTTAATATTGATAAATGATTTATTGGTGGAATAAGTTTGATTTAATAAGTTAAACTCAAAAACGACAATTTTTTTTGCTCTCTTGGATTAGTCCAGTTCTACAAGAAGACTATGACAGCTCCAAAATCTGTCTTATATAACAAAATCATACTTAATTTCAAGAAAAAAATATACGAAACAAAAATCCAACAATACATTCAAACAGACCTGCAAGCTGTCGAGGAGGTCCCTAGGCGGGTAGCGTCGCAATTTGTTTCTCCATTTTGACTGACACCAAGTTTCACCCTCTAAATAGTATAAAGGATCCTCAAATATTTTCTTACAATGCCAAACTTATTATGACAAAATAACTTGGCACTGTTCATAATTTATTTAAACATCTGGAGTATTTGAAATGACAACTGATTACAAATGATTTAATTAAAATTAACATTTACAAATTGTTTAACGGGTTCGTGGTTCAATGGGACTGAGGATGACTATAAGTACATTGGATGTAGGTTCGATACCTACTCGGAGGATTTTCGTTTTATTTTCAACTTTCTCTTAGCAAAACTAACTTGACACTAATTTCTCTATGCCTATCCTACTGTACAAAGCGACACCACGAAGACCTCCGGTCTACACTAGTATTTTATAGCTAAGAGCTAAATTCGTTAAAAGCTTTAATCTCATAGTCCATTCCATAGTAAAAGGCAAAAAATAAAAAAGGCTCCGTTAAATCACGTTCATCATATTTTTTTTAGCGTTACACTGTATCTCGCACTCAGCAGGATAGATAGCGGGAACCTAGTGTTAAGACACTTCAATGCCTGTTTTTCACCTAATTCTGGAGACATTGCATGTTGCAAAACTCAATGCCACGGTTTGCCTTTACATCACAAAGAAAAAAATTAAAATATTATATTTGATTTCCTTGAGTGGGAATCGAACGTTCAACCTGTCGCGTTTACAGTCACAATTTGTGCCCCTGTGCCGAGATGGCTTCCTTCGTATGACTTCTCAACTTGAATACCTTGTCAACTTACTAATATTATAAATATGACAATGCGCTGGGATGAATATTGGTTCCACTTTCACGTAAAAACTACTGAACAGATTTAGAATAAACTTTACAGTAATACAGGATAGCATGTAGGCTACAATTTATGTAAAGATTTTGTACAATTGATATTAAAAATAATAAGTTTATATGGACGAAGTCGGTTGTTTAATTATAACTTTTAACTCATTTACCTAAAGCACCTACTTCACACACACGAGATACATACGGATAATAATTTATGTCGAAATATCGTGAATAATTAACCAGTAATCGGAACAGAGCGTGAGTTTTAATTTTCTTAACTTGAAAATTTAATTAATTAATTTTCACTTCACAAATATTTCGTAATTATCGTTCAGTCGATGTCATAAGCCAATGTGCTATTTGCCAGCTACCATCATTGCATTTATGATTATATAAATATTATATGTATATATTTCTTTAGTTTCACTGCATCCTGTTTTGAGCACAGCGACGAAATGATTATATTTTTTCTCCCTAACGACAATCGAACCTACAACCATTGAGCCACATCTGCTTCTATTATATTAATAATATTTATTGTTATAATAATAATTTTCTTATTAGATCCATTTTATCCCCTGTAGCAGAGTCTACCCTGGTTATAGTGTTAACACTCTCCGTCCGCCGGACTTTGAGACATAACGTGTTAAGTGATTCTGGTATTATAAGGTGAAAGTATTTTTTAGTTTTTAGCAAGCCAAGGTCAGAACTCTTCTAGCTCGGCCTCCCAAAGCCCGGTGTCGCTGTAGAGGCCCATATGGCCAACAGAATACTGCTTATTCGAAAAACGAAAACAAAAAACTTCTCTTTTTGGACGTGATAGAGCTACAGAAGGCCGATCTATGTAAATTCACGAGGACCCTGCGGAGGGCATGTATAAATAGGTTGATGGCAGTGAAGTCTGGTGTCCCTCTAGGGATAAAGCGTGAAGGTAAAAAGAAACTGTCATTTATAAAATTACAAGAACGAATTAATACGTCAGTTACTTCATTTACTGGTAATTAATTGTTCAGAGATTGTATAAACAGACACCTTATGGTTTCGGTTTATTCAATTTCGTTATTATTGACGCAATTCGTTCAACTACACTGCGAAAAATAAATCTAATAAAAATATACAGGCATAGTCACATTATAAAGTTAGTAGAGAAAAAACAGATTTTTCAGCTAAGCGGGACGTCATCTGCTCGTGTTCATCTCATTTATTCAGTGGATTGCACACCAAGGTCTCTTTTATATGTCAATAAAAATTCTAACTCCACAAGGATTTTATGCGGATAAAGAAAAATAAAGAATTTCAATATTTATACGAGGAAGATCTAAACATTATGATTTTGTGTATTTTTAAGTTTAAATTGCTTTATACTACTTTATATATTCCCATTATATTCCATATTTCAATTTCTTCATTCTGGTATCGAGGCAAAGCGCGGCGTTGAATTCTGCCACTCAACACACCTCACTCGATGCCTCCAAAATTTGGCAGAAAGTAGGGAACGGTGTGTCTTAACACTAGGTTCCCTCTGCCTACCCCGCTGTGTGCGGGTGTAAAGCTGTTTTTTTTATATATTAATATGTACATATCTCTCGTTGTCTACAATTACGAATATCTGTTATTGTCATTTAATGAGTACTAGTCTGCTAAATACATAGGTACTTTACAATTAAGGACCGATTGTACACTTCTTCTATCTGGCATTAACTGATTTCATTTCCATATAGTGAATCCGGGCTCCTCCTGAGTGTGCCCCGGCAGTTCTCAGTTCAGTTCTGGCCAGCATTCCTTGCAGTATAAAGAACTTGAAAGATCATGCTTTTGTATGTTAGTCTCATTAATTTGGATGGTATTCTGGCGGTTATTTATCTTTTTTCTGGTGTAGTCTGCGATCGGACGAACTTATTCGGCCTGGACAGCACTTATCCCGGCTTAGGTATCGTGATCGATGCGTTCCACCTCATGCAGATATTACACTGCAATTACATAAAAAAAGTATGTTCTTTTTTTTCAGTTTTACGCTGTACTCCACACACAGCAGGGTAGACAGAGGAAACCTAGTGTTAAGACACTCCCTTCCCCACTTTCTGCCAAATTATGGAGGCATTGCGTGTTGGGGGGCAGAACTCAACGCCGCGCTAAAATATAAACGTAAATAAATATTTCACTTCCTCGAGTGGGAGTCGAACCCACAACCGTCGCGTCATAGTCACACCTTAAATTTCCCCTAATCTGGGCGACCTTACTCAAAAATAGGAGTCGGGGATACGATAAAAACACAGTGTAACGCGTTCATAAATATTCCGCTACGAGGAGCGTGATGCAACAAGGTGATAGAATATTGTACCGCGTTTACTTCACCTTCGAGCTTCGTGTGTCTCATTCGTCTACGAGGTATCGTGATAAACATAATTTATCATTTGTTCTTGCGTCAAAACAAAAACAACGAGGTTTCGGTGCTTATTAAGAGTCATAAGAGAAATAAAATCAAGGTGAATTGTAGTTTTTTTTAGCTGTATGTACATGGCAGGATAGGCAGTGCAGTCTCCATTTTCTTTTCTCTCCTTATTTACAAGGACATAAATAATAATAATAGAAAAGCTTGTACTAATTTTTGGGTAATCAAGCTGAACTGACTTGTTACATATTTCTCCTATTATACCCCAACAAGCCTACTTGGTAAGTAGGGGTGCTAAACCGACCACTGATCGTTTTATCTTATTTTTCTCCCGATAAGTATATTTGAGGCAAAATGCAAATTTTATATGTTGTAGTTTAATGCTTAGAGAATATAGAAAAATAAACCGATTAAACATTTACTAGTAGATAAAAATATTTTTGAAAGCCCTAATCATCTGACAAAATAATTTTCGTTCCGCTCGTATAAAGAATACAAGAGAGCTGCACTAACCCCACTGGTTATCTCTAGTTACACAGATACGAAGTTCAAAGGCTTTTGAGGTAATACTCCGCACATCCGAAACGAACTTAACCTTCGAAGCAATGTTGTAGTTACAGTTTAAGTTGAAATATCTCTATTTAATTTAATAGACTCTATTTTACTTTACAACACATAATAGTAAAATAATAAATAAGAGAGAGTAATTTAGCAAAGTTGATATAAAAATTAGCAAATTGTACAATTTTTGTCGTCTTACCAGAAGGATGAATGAAAATGTTCTGAGAGAGGAAATCAAACCCACGACCGCCAAGTTTTTTGTCACACGCTGTGCCGCTGCACCACGAAGTACAAATCCTAGAAAGATCTACGAGGGAAGTCAAGATAATCTAGCGACATGTATTTCTATCTGTAGAATTTAACACAAATTTTAACTTATGTTTTTTTGCGATTATTATTTTCGATCATTTTAAGGCGTCAGTAGCACAAGAACGAATAAATATCGAAAAGTATTCGAATCGTTGTCGATACAAATTTGTTTAGGAATTGAACAACATCCTATACAAATTGGTATCGACAACGATGCGAATACTTTTCGATAGTTATTCATGCTTGGGCCACTGTACCGCAAAAGAAATAATGAACCCCTTATAAAAACATTTTGCGTCATTTGCCTGTCTATATGACTGTCGAGTCTGTGTTTGTGTGAGTGTGTGTCTGTATGTGTGTCTTTTTTGTACCAACCAATCAAAAAATAATTTGCCTCAATTCAAAGTTTACACGTAGCTATGACATCAACGTATTGGAAACTGGATCCGATAACATCCTTCATGTAACTCGAATCGTTATTGACGGTACAGCTGAGCTTAAGTATAGTTATATAAGATAACCGAGATAAAGTAAGTGAATATGGTATTTTTTATTTACATTCTTGTTTGTCATTTTATGGGATAAGAAGTGAGTTAGTGATATATCACTACTTTCTCATCAATATACTCATTTATATACATTGTTTTGTAAGCTTATTTTTCAGCTTTGCGTTTATACTTGTTATCAGATAGAATAGAGAGTGAAAGTATTCTGTTTTTCGTTTTTGGCTTAAATTCAAGACATTTTGTGTTGAATGGTGAAACTCAACGTCACGATTTGTCTTAATAAAGCATATGTAAACCTTCAATTGAGGATTCAAACACACAATTCTAGTGGCGTAACTCAGCGCCATGCTTTGCCTCTTTACCAGTACGAGCAAATGCATATATAAAATATCATCGAGTGGGAAGAACTTAAATGAATGATACGTGAAAATATTTTCCTGTTAATAACTTTCACAAAAACGACCTTCACCAAGTCGACAAGATCCAAGAACACATAATAAATAGTGTTCAGCGAACTCCGCAATATAATTATAGTTAGAACTACACAAAGTTATCGCCGCTAAGATTTATTTGCCATCTAACGAACTTCCCGCGATAAACGTGACTTGTAAATATATTAAAGATTTCTTGATAGTCTTCGAGTATCTGGCTAACGAGTTGCCCCATTAACGCAAGGGAACCCAAGTCATGAGCTGATCGATTTTTGTAGCCTCACTTAAAGACGAAGAAATGTTTTTTCTTTTTCCTATATTTTAGCTTAAGCAGAGGTGACATGTGTGTGGGTAGGCAAAGTGGTGTGGCCACCACTTAGGTAGGCCCATTGGTTAGATACTCCATTCTCCAATTTCCGTCGAGGCAAGTGGCGCAACACAACGCTGCGTTTGTATTGACTGAGCGCAGAAATGAACATAAACATAACATTTATAATTAGACACCGATCCACGGAACAACGATGGTAATCAACTATTTAACCACTGCATATGTTCAATCGTGTGTTTTGTTAATAAAGACCTTTTCTATTAGAGATATCATAATAAATTTTCGTTCTGGTAACGAGGCAAAGCGCGGTGTTGAGTTCCACTCTAGACGCAATTTGTCTTGAATTCGATGGAAAATGAGTGAATTTTAACACTAGGTTCCCAGGTTCCCTCTGTCTACCCTACTATGTGCAGTATATAATATGAAGCTGAAAAATGTATTATTTTTACACAAAATCCTACTTGATCCTTTTCACAGAAGATTTACAATAAATCCTCTAAACGTACAACTCGCAAATACATTTAACTTATAGTCAGTCACGGGATTGAGCTGTTTTACTTGAATGATAAAATAAACGTATAAAATGTCGAGTTTTTCTTATTGTTTCTCTATTTCTATTGCGAGATTAAAATTAAATCAGCTTCACGCTGTATCCCGCACACAGCAGGGTATGGAGAGGAAAGCTAGTTTTAAGACACTCCGTTCCGCCTTTCTACCGAATTCTGGAGACATTGCGTGTTGAGTGGCACAACTCAAGGCCGCGCTTTGCCTAGACACCAGAGCGAAGAAATGGAAATATAATTTTAAGTAAATATTTCATCACCTTGACTGGGGATAGAACCCACAAGTCGGTTTTACAGTCACAATCTGTGCCCCTGGGGCACGATTGCGAGATATATAACTTTTGAATATATCATACAATATCATATTATATGAATAATATTTTGGCTTTAATTAATAGAAGCCCTTTCAGCATTACGTCTATCTGCAACTTGTGACGGTTGTGAGTTTGATTCCCACCTGGAGGATTAAACTACTTTCATTTTCTTACTCTGCTAACAAGACAAAGAGTGTGGAATTGAGATCCTCCAATCAAATTACCTTTTTTTTCTTCATACTGTTTCCCTCACATTACTGGTTAGCTAAAGGGAATCTAAGGATAAGATATTTTTTTTAAATTGCTTGGTACCTAAAGGGAACCTAATGATAAGAATTGAAAATTTTCACCTTATTTTCGGGACAATACGTGTTGAGAAGTCCCTCGATTTGGCATTGAGCCCACAACCTTCACCTTTATGGTCTGACGCTGTGTTTTACTAACCTAATTATCTTACACCACAACACGTACATAGATCCGCCCAAGACGATTTCTAATGAGCTTTATAAAGCAAAATAATATTAAACAAGCATACAGATAATTGTATATTTATAAAATTGAGGCCTTATATAATTGAGGCCAATCGTGGCGCAGAGGCACAAGCGTGTGGCTATAAACGCGACAGGTTGTGGGTTCGATTCTCACACGAGGAAATTAAATATTTAAAAGTTTCATTTTTTTCGCTCTGGTGGCGAAGCAAAGCATGGCGTTGCGTCACTCAATACGCAATGCCTCCAGAATTCAGAAAATAGGAAACGGGGTGCCTTTAGTGACGGGTGACGGGTTTCAAAACTTAACGTTGTTATAGTTGCTATCTCGATATTTAGACCGAGGAAATGATATTAATTCATCCCCCGAATGGAAGTCGAACCCACCACCCTCACGTTCACATAATGTCACTAGGTTGCTTCTAGTTAGAAGCAACTTGCAATGCAAAGAAACGTGGAGCTGCTTCATATATTACGATATTAAGCTCCAATACCAAAGTATCTATAAGATCTAACTCATAAGTATTAAATAAACTTTCAAAATTTGCTCGATATATGTCTTACATACTTCAGGGGTCGAATTTTCGAAACCTATTAAAGAGTTATCGGAAACCGAGTAATATAAGCTTTCGGAAACTTGGACAATGAGTAAGGAGACGCAACCTAGTGGGAAAATAATGTAGTCTCGTAAATCGCATCTTACTTGTTTTTATATTAAGATTTTAAAATAAAAAGATCTGGATGATATTATGATAGAAATGTACTGTCTATATGTATAGATGGAAACAATAAATCCAGTTAAGTCTTAGTTATTAAAATAAAAAAGAGTTAATATAATCCATCATCATTATCATCATCATCAGCCTGTCCTCGTCCACTGCTGGACATAGGCCTGTGATATGCTACTGAGCTCGATCTTCAGCTCTTTGTACCCAGCCGTTGCCAGCCACTTTACAAAGATCGTAACCCCATCTAGCTGGAGGACGTCCTATGTTGTATAATTGTTAACAACAAATTATTTCTGATGGTGATAGACATTACATCTGATCTTTGCTGAAAGTCATGTTTTTTAAACCTTTTAGATTTCCTACAGAGAGTATATACTCCTGCTGCGACTTATTGTCTGTACGAAAGCTATATGTATTATATAGTGCTTTGAAGGTTCACAGAGC
>DWGR01001928.1:0-14769 GCA_018247715.1 Heliconius burneyi | reverse complement strand
CCCACTGCTCCATGGCATAAAAACAATAGAGTGAAGACAAAGAAGAAAACATTGAGATCTTTTTATATTTACAATTTAACGCAAAGAAAATTTAATTGTGATTTTCTTATAATTTTTTCCCGGACGCTAACTTTGTAAAGTGACGTCCACTCAATAAGTAAGTCAATAAGATTTAATTTTGATCTATTAAGATTTTAATTAGAACACCATATAGATTACACAAAAGGAAATTTTAATCAAAGATCCATTTTTAATTTACTAAAATAATTTTCCATTAAGAATACAAGCAGGTAGGTTAGGTAAGTTTAGCTTTTTTACGGTTTCTAAATGGCGTGGGTTCAAATCCTGCTACTTTCCAATTTTCTTACGTTTAAAGAAAAAAAGATTTTTCTATCCTAGTTGTGGAATAACATTATAATATTTTAAATAATAAGTATATATTTTACTTTGCATATTGCTATAGCTATAAACAATCAGTTCTTCACATATTTAGGGCGAAGTTAAAAATCGTCGAGTCACAGGTGTGGCCCGTTCGTGTCAGGAACAGTTCAGCGGTGATGTATGTACCCTTTTGCCTGGTGAACGCTTGTTTTCCAAATGTTAGTAATACTAATTTCATTGAAAAAAACGATTTATTAGACATTTTGTGTATTCTTCTAGATTTTAGCCTTTTTATTTTAATTTATATCGGAGTTAACTTTGTTCTGGTGTCGTGACAAATCGTTGCATCGAGTTCCGCCACTATGCATCAAAAATGTATCTAAAATTCGGCGAAAAGGACCGGAGTGCCTTTACACAAGGTTCCTTCTGTCTACGCTGCTGTATGCGGGTACAGCGTGAAGTTAAAAAAGAACACATACATTTTATCTCTTGAAATTTATGAACTATAATATATAGTATGAAACAACCAAAGAATCAATCCTAACCCATCGATCCTCATGCACACCCAAATACTAAATACGAATATAGGAATCGAGAATATAATTATATTCTCTATTTAGAATTTTCAATATTATTTAGAATTAAATTTATCATAATAAATATATTTTAGAACATTTAAAAATCCTTGCAAAGCGATTTAAAATACCTTTAGAGTTTTACGTAAAACTTAGATTTCATTTAACCAGATGCACGCTATGGAAATTTGTGTTCTGAAACACAATCATAGCCTGTAGTCCAATAGCTACAAGGAATATTGTTGTATGCACAAACGATGTTATGGTCCACAGTGCAGAATGTATTACACATTCAGCGCTTGCAGCTGCTGTCAGGGAGACAGTAACATTTGGCCTTCCAAGTGAATATTGAATTTAAAGCTATGTTTTCGTTTTTGAATATTTTAATATTTTTTTGTAGAGAAAAAGTAAATAAAATCAATTATAATAAGATAAAAAAAACCTTTTTCAACAACAAAGCACAGACTAGGTACAGTAACAAAAGATATATATCGGGTTTTCCATTAAGGACATAACAAATTAGCTCAATTTAGCTCTCCGCGGCTAGTGGCACCATCTTGTTGAAACCACATATCGTTGATATAAAGTCCATTCAATTCTCGCCACAAATAATTTTCCAATATAGCACGATAGCGCTCTCCATTGACGGTAACATGGCGGTCGTTTTCATCCACAAAAAAATACGGCCCAATCACACCTCCGGCATGAAAACCGCACCAAACAGTATTTTCTTGCAGATGCAACGGTGTCTCAAGAAGGACATGTGGGTTTGTTGCTGACCAATAACGCATATTTTGCTTATTAACAAAGCCATTGAGCCAGAAGTAAGCTACGGCCAAAAATTGGAGTAAGCGCTCTTAAAGTTGCGACCACCGACTCAGAAATTCGGTAGTAATTTTTAATCATTTTTAAACGTTGCTGGTTTGTGAACTTTACCATAATGAAAATGTTGACCTTAACTAACGTTTTGACATTGACAGTTTATTAAAAAAAAATAAGGGTCGTTCATATAAAGATACGAAATTGTTATGTCCCTAATAGAAAACCCCATATTAAAAAAAGTAGTAAGTAAAGAAAGCCCTATATTAAAAAAATACTATACTGTGGAAAAGAATAAAACTTGTACCTTGTAGCTTCCTTGTACATCTTAATAAACATAATAATAAAAAAACTAACATGTAAATCAAACTTTAATTACAAATTGTCCCAATAAGCCGAAAGGCTGTCGAGGCCAGTCGTGGTGCTGGGGCACAGGCGTGCGATAGTTAACCCTACGCGGAGTTGTTGTGGGTTCGATTACCACGCGAGGAAACTAAATATTTAATATTTTCACTTCCTCGCTGGTAAATAGGCAAAAGCGCTGCATTGAGTTTCGCTACTCAACACGCAATGTCTCTGCCTGCTATAACCAGAATAAAACATGAAGCTAAACAGCAAAACAACATTACGCAACAAGAAATGTTCTCTAATGATCAAATAACGTGTAGATACACAATTTTTTTAGCACAACTAACTATATTATATCTAACGATATTATAGGATTATATACTTTATCGTCTTAAACTGACCGGCTATAACTAATGGTTTTTAAAACGCGAGGTTAAACGTTGCAAACTCTGCTACTTATTTTCCGAATATTGGAAATTGATATGGATTGCGCTGTTGAAAGGGACCGTTACGGTGATGTATGTCGTGATTTGCGGCTGGAAGTGACTTAGGTCCGCCATTTGACCACGGTTGTAGGAGTGCGGTAGACATTATTTGATAAATATTAACAAGCAAATGAAATAATGCTTAATATCGATATTGTATGGAAATTGCTCCGATTTTAATGATATTAAACGTGATGTTTGTTTATAGTTCGAAGATAATTTTAAAGAACTTTTTGCGGAATAGTGGAGGACGAATAATCTTAACACTAGTCTTCCCTTGCCCACCCTGCTACATGTGGGATACAGCGTGAAGCTAACAAAAAAGTACAAAGACACATTATCAATATCTAATACATACTCCCCACATTGCTTGGCATGGAGAGATCAGACTTCCGAGAACACGTTATTAAAGTTGTTCAATGATCAGCTACACATCTGTCGCTAGCTCGTGGCATACCCTAGAAGTCATTAAGACCACGAGGACATTCAAAGTACTAAAATGAACTCTGTATCAAAGTGAGTAGGAGTCAAAATGGCGCCATTACCCAACTTTCATCATCGTGAAAAGTTTCTAACGTTTCCGCTTATTTTCAAGCGGTCTCATAACTTTAAGGGACATACATACATAAAAATTATATCTCTAATAGACTTAACAACGTATAACAAAGCGTTTTTATGAAATAATTGTGTGATTGTAAATGCAACTAGTTGTAGGTTCAATCCCCACTTGAGGTAATAAATTATTATTTAGTAATATTTTCATTTTTTGCTCTGCCACTAAGGCAAAAGCCTGGCGTTGAGTTCCATCACTCAATTAGAATTAGTACTGTTAAAGTTATTTGTATATAAATTTCTCTTTCAAAGAAAAACAAACTTTCTTTGTATGGAATAATACCCGTCAGACGTGCCTCTTAAGGCATATTCAATTTGATATTCACCTTTTAGTTATTTGACAGCTACCAAACTGTCAAGCAAAAGTTATTTGAAGTAAAAGGGTAATTTATTTAAATACAGTTAGTACTAGCTACTTATAGTACTTCTGATAGATAATTATATATAATTTGTTCTAAGATAAACATATTTCTGCTTACGTACTGCTATATAAAGTATAGCAGCAAATTTTACGTGTAATATTATATTTCTAATTTCTATAATATGTTTGATTGATCTCTGGGAAATATTAATATTAACTAAAGGTATTTTTTGCTCTTAGCATTCCGCCTGAATTCGGGACACTGCTGTTAAGTCATTGAATATACAGATCAGTCTCGCAGATCTTCTATATTGAGAGCGAAGAAATTATTCTTTTCTCCGAATGAGGATTCACTAACACCACGCCTGCAACCTCAAAGCGGAAAACTGACTACAGAGTACAAATTCAAAAAAACAAATTCTCTTCGCCTGTCCTGCTGTATGAAGGATAAATCAATAAGTAAAAGCTCTTTTAATGAAATATTTATATCAATCATATTGTGCAGGCTTTGTATCTCGTCATACAAGAATATTGAACATATTAAATATCTGTAATAAACATTTTACAAACAAACAAACAGTTGTCTGAAACTTGTCTGTATTTTCACGATATTAGTGGATTTAAATTTTGATTAATAAAATACAATATCTATGAAAAATTGTAAAGCGTTGTCGAGATTTAAAGGATCTAACGAATTATTTATTCATACAATTATATAATCTCACAAACTAACGGGCAATTTCATGACAATTGTCCTTCCGAACCATTGAATAATATATAGGTTTGCTTTGCCCAAGTAGGCCCGAAAAGGTCGCGCCGTGTCGATATCCCTTTTCAGGGAGATCAATCTTTTGCCCCGAGATTAAATATCGCACTGTCTTATATAATCAAGACTAACGCAGACAGTTTTTGCGGGATATCTGATCGAAATCTAAAATGGTTGCTTAGTATGATAGCAATTTTTTTTAATTTTATATTTTCATGTAAACGGCACGGAATTTGCTGCCGCCATGTTTGGTATTGTTAGCTTTCCAGTATTAATAAATACTTTTTAAAATTTGTTTTATGGGAACGTACAACATTTTATAAGTATATATTGTTAAACTTATACCCTACATACATTCGATACATTCCGCATACCAGGGCAGTCGTGGCGCAGGAGCCTCTGTAGAAAACAAAACATTTTGTATTTTCATTTGTCTCAACACTACGTTTTCCCGCGTATCCTACTGTGTGCGGGAGAAAAAAAATATTCAAAAATTTAGTCAACATCGATTATTTTTGATTTTAATGATCAGTATTTAATAATTTAAACTCGTTATAAGTATTCTATAGTTTATGGTTTCAGACGGTTTTATTAATATTAGTAAAGCTTGGACTTGTTCTTCTTGTTTTGGCTTTATAATATTGCCCCTCACATATTATCCTGACATGACCTTCCTTCTATATGAGGACCTCCCGGAGGGTATATATGAAGATTTTGATGACATTGAACGAGGTATCTAGAGATGGTAGCGCTTGGCACTTCGTTCTCTCTGACTACCCCGCGAGGGTTAAAGCGTGAAGCTATGTTTTGTTTTGTGTTGTTGTTGCCTGTCACATTTTGCTTGTCCCTTCATTATGTTCAAACAAAAAGTAAAAACTATCGTTTTTTACTTTTATCCCGTAAATCTTTACGCAAAAAAGTATTCTTTTTATTCCATTTTGCAGGAGAGCGAATTGTGAGAGAGATGATGGAAACTTAGACAATCTAATATACTCGTACTCAAATTATGCGAGAGGAGGTTTTCTTTAGCGATAAAACTTTTTTTATGGGAAAAGGACAACTTCCCGTTTTTATTTCTACATAGGGAAGAAAAAATTTTTTTTAAAGAAAATATCTTTAAAGTGATTGATTTACTCCGGCTGAATGAATTCCTAAAATGAGAATCCACTAATTGATAATTTTTGAATTTTTTTTATTGAGCATTGTTTTATTTTCACATTTTTTGTGGGTTTTAGTTATAACGGTGGTATTCAGAAAATGTAAGTATAACATAATAACATACTTATGTAGAATGTAGACACATTTATTACAATCTTTTATATACATTTGGTTTTTTCTTTTTATCTTTGAATCTAACTCTATCCAAATATTTATTGAAATATTTGAACTTCAATAGTTATTACTGTTGTTCAAAATGTTTCATTTTGACATGTTTCTGTTGTTTTTTAACTGACAATATATATTTTGGAGACAAAGAAAATATTGTCGTCACAGTTTGACCACATTTTCTTTATATTTTACTATACAACACTCATTATTATTCTCCAAGGAGACGCTGCATATTGTTCTATATATAATGGTCACATGTATCGGCCATCATTTCATCAATATAATATGTTGGTAGTACTAACGTATGTACGTGTTATATTTAAATATTAAATACGTAACTCTCTAGAGTCTTAGCTTCTCCTTTAACATCAATTATTAGAGTAACCAATGAACCATACATTTTTTAAAATTTTATTATAATTTATCAGGACTATAAAATTAGAATCTGCTTTGAATACTAGATTCTCGGGTTCCTTCTGCTTATCCTATGTGCTGATAACATAAAGTAGAGTAAGGAACCTGGGAACCTAATATTCAAATAAGTACATTCCTATCAATATAAAGGGCAGAGCACCTATGGATACATAAAAACTTTACTTTCTTCAACTTGTCAAATTACGGCGCGTTCAAACAAACTACCGCGTAAAACGATTCGTGAATTAACTAACAAAATGTGAATGTAGCTTAAAATCATAAATGAATCCTAGCGACGCGTATAGTACACGTTATGCCGTGAGCCTCTCCCGCGGGACACTACATGTGTGAGCTCATAATCCCCATACTTATTTGAATTCCCACTTTCGTTAATTTTTTTCTGTTTAAATATGAAATAAATTTCTTTATGGAATTAATTTTAAAATTATTTGACTTTATATTATTCGTTCGTTTCATTTGAACATTAACAAGCAAAGTAATATATATGAGTAGGTATTCATATATAATGTTACACAGAAAGATAAAAGTTACAATTTGTAAATAACTAAGTTTTTTATAATAAAATCGACGCAAATTGCTTATTATATTTCCTCGAGTGGGAATCAAACCCACAACCTGTCACGTTTACATTCGCACGCTTATGCCCCTGTGTCACGACTAGCTTCAATTAATTTGCTAGCATGATAATACGAGTGTATTCAAAAATTTACGTAGTTAGTAAAATGTCAAATAACTCATAATTATCTAATAAGTATTTAATAATAATATAACTCCGCGCTTGGCTTGTCATAGAAGGAACTCGCATATTTTTCTCTTGTTACTTCACCCCGGGCTGCGCCGTCGACATTCATTGTGCGACATAAACTCAGCTTATCGAAAACAAGATCTTGGAAAAACAGAACGCGCCTGTTTTTACAACAAAAGATATGTTTTATTATTTTTTATGTTCCCTATTCAGGATGTTTCTTCAGTACCTGTGAAGTAATTTGATTGCTATAAGTAGAAAATAAAATAAAAACAAAAAATCACTTTATTATTTCATTTTTGACAATTTTAAATGAATTGCATAGTACCTAGCTTCTTCTTTCTAGTTTCAAAAAAACACAAAAGAGCACAAGGCTGTAACTGTAACGTGACGGTTGCAGGTTCGATCCCCACACGGAGGTATAAATAATTATTTAGTATTTTTTTAAGTTCTTCGCTCTGTAAAACCAAACTAAATGCACAGCATTGAGAGCCGTCAGTTAACACGCAATACGATGAAAAATTCTGTGGGAGGTAGGGAACGGAGTGTTTCTTAACACCAAGTTCCCTCTGGCTACCTTGCGGGATACAGAGTAAAGCTGATTAATTTGATTAGTTGCAAAATTTAAACAATATATATTATATCTAAAATTGTCGGTCCACTTTTGCTGTTTGAAACCATTTGTATCTAGACCCGTTGCGGTCAGTTGACATGCACGAATTGTGCTGGGATGGCATCAAATTTAATTTTTCCCCTTTGTTGTGGAAACAGAGTACAGTATTTTCTTGTCTCTTTTTTCAATGTTTTGTTTTTTTTTAGTTTCACGTTATACCTAAACTTGAAACATGCTTTATCTTGTCAAGGAAGTCAAAATTAATTCAATCCCACCAGTGAAAGTCGAATCCATCTGCAGCGTTTAGAGTCAAACGCAGATAAGCGTGTGACTGTAAATACAACGGTTGTGCGTTCGATTTCCATATCATGCACGTAGCGGGGTAGTCAGAGAGAACCTAGTGGTATACCTATTTATATTTTACTTTTATATTATTGAAATTATATTAAAACTTTAATGACTCCCTAATTTAATTTTGTAGAAAAAAGGTATGAATATATACCAACGTGTTAAATTAGATAGTTTGTCTTAATTCGTTCTTCAATTTCAACTTACAATACACAATAGCTCTTAATATAAAAAAAATGTTTTTATTCTTCCTTAGACATATTACAGAAATGGATACAGATTGCAAATATTTCATTGACACCTTGACAATCAAATTATCCTTCCAACTCTATCATATCATTATAACTAACAAGAATGTATTATGAAGGACAGCAATCGAATCAAAGTTTCCGGTTAGTTACACGAGGTTCATAGATTATCAGATCACATTAGAGTTTCTGATATAACATAATTCCCGCTCACCCCCGTTTGTGAGCTAACTACGTTACAGTGTGGTATTACTTTGTATGATGTATTGGTTAACTTAGAGAGGGTTTACTTGTATGTGTTTGTTTTTTCAATTTCACGCTGTATCCCGCAGAAGGGTTTTATCTAAAATATCAGTATGTCACATGCATATGACTGTTAACGTTAAGGGACGCTTGTGGGTTCGATTCCTATTCTGGGAAATAAAGTTTTTAATGTTTTCATTTTTTCGATCTTCGTTGTTATATTAATTTTGCTTGAGTTATTTAATGTTGTTGAATTAAAGTTAATTTTAAATTCAAATAATATAAGTAATAATAATAATTATGTGTCATATGTTTAGTTAAATAAAATACGATTTTGGCTCTATCCCCGAACAAACACGCCCGTCAATTTGTTCTAACCCAATTTATAAAATTCATAATATAAGTGTGTGAGTCAACGTGAACATGTTCATATATATAAACCTATATTTTATGTTTATTGAAACTTAGATACAGACACGAGTAACAAGATATTGATTCACCAAGAAATGTAACTACAATAATTGTAATCATACAAAATTGTGATTGAAAGACATTATTGCACAGTAAATAAATAATGATATTCTAAGAATAAACAAAATAATATGTTTTTAATGTCACGTTGTAATCACTCCGTCCCCCACGCAACACTAACATTGCACGTTGACCTGTGGTACTCAAGGCTCCGCATTGTCTTGTTTCCGGGACCAGGAACTAAAATAATTCATTATCTTGAGTAATCGAATCCATAATCGTCACCCTTAGTACGACGCTGACTGAAATAATAATATACTATAAAAATGATCATTAAGAAAAAACATATTGTATGGAAAATGTCAATTGAATTAACATAATAATTACATCGTAAACCGAGAACACAACGAGGGAAAGGAGGAGGAGGGAGCTTTTGAAGAAAAAGACATTGCAAAGCACTCGCCTAATAAATATGTCAAACGTCATATAAACATGACTAAGAATATTACGTTATATATAAAAAACGAGTGAATAAATTATTTGGCAACCGCGACCCATTTGGAGTCGCCTCGTAAAACAAGAGTTCAGCTGAGGCGAAGTAGATCACATCCTGAAGGAGTACTCCTCTCAACTTCGTCTCATACCTACTTACTTTGCCTCTATTGCTGACTTTTAGCGACATGATGGAAGCTTAATAAAAGTTAAGAATTCGATAAAGTTTTTTTCTTTTTATTTCCTGTAAGACATCTTCTTATATTTCCTACACACTTCGTTAAGCAATTTCGTTCTTTGTATAAAATAAAATTGCGGTTAGGACTCGCACATTGAGTGTTCCATTATAAGTTTCAGAATTGTAAGTCAACGCGAAATACAAGTTACAAAAGTGGACAAACTTAAGTTAGAAGTTAATTGGTTTTATCTGTAATATAAATTTTTCCATTTTACTACTTTATATTTTGTCGAGGCAAAGTGCGGCGTTGAGTTCCGCCACTCAACACGCAATGCCTACAGAATTCGCATGAAAACGGGAAACTGAGTGTCTTAACACGAGGTTCTTTTCTGCCTACACTGCTATGTGCGAGATGCGTGAAGCTTATTTTTTTTACTCACTTGTACGCTTAATTTTATTTTAAGATAATAACGAGAAATACAGAAAGGAATAAAATATACTCCAGCGTGCTGTTTACCAAGTGTAAGATATTCAATACAAGCCTCGGCGCGTCGCCAAGCGCTATCTATAGTAATACTTCAACTTGGCATTCACGACCACTCGTGAGCTACATTTTTGCCCAAAGTGTCGTTGATGATATTGTCTCCGTAATCAACGTTAATTGATCCCATCCCCTTATTGCTAATTTCCTGTTTTCTTATATAAACTTATATGTATACATAAGTAAATAAGCCGTCGTGGCGCAGGGGTTAAGTAACACGACGGTTGTGGGTTCGGTCGCCACTTGGGCGAATTCATTATTATTTATTGATTTTTTTTTGCTCTGGTACCGAGGTGAACGCCGCGCTTTGCCTCGACTCAAGAGCGAAGAAATTAAAATGTTAAATGTTTTATTCCTCTGAGTATGAACTGGGAGTGAACCCACAACCTTTCGCGTCTACACACACGCTACGCCGCGACACTCGTTATGTAAGCCTCAAACTTATAATGTCTGTTAATATTACTATACAAGCCACATTAAGTTTCAGTTCAAAGTGCGTCCCTTGGGGCGATTGTGTGAAAATTTTTCCGTACTATAGTCGTACCCACAACCACACAATCGTCGTGTTGCTGCCCTACAACAGCCTCTAATATATTTAAGATATATTTTGTTATGATAATATACAAATTTTGCACCAGCTTCTGCATCACCATTCGCTCTTTCAAAAATAATAAAGAAAACTTAGAACAGCTCCCTATGGACGAATATGAGTCAAATGCATGCTTTGTCACTTATTGAGGCAGTCCTGCGGTCACGCTAGGCAGAAGCGGCGCCTCCAACAGTCTAGTATAAGTAATTAATATAAGCCGCGAGCTGGCATCTCGCCAGAACGCGCTCAACTCTTGGTGGACGTGAAGCGTGCTGGAGATCTAGTTTCTATGAAGAATAGAATTAATTTGTACGATTGTATTATATAACGTATTAGATTTATGTATGTGTAAGTGCGCGTTGGAAAGTTTGAGGCCAGTAAAAATCAAACTTACGAAATATTATATAAATAAAATGTATTAACTTATAAGTGAATTAGGAAAGTTTTTATTAATTTCTGTTAAAGACATATTTTAATAAAAAATGTACATTATTATATATGATTAATAAAACGTTAAAATAAAAACAAAAAGTCGCCAAAGCGCGCCGTTTAGTTCCGCCTCTCAACGCACAATGTCTTGAACTCAGGTGGGGCGGCGCAAACCTGAAAATAATTTAAACGAGCTATTTAGTAGTATAAAACTTAAGCCTGACTTGTATTAACTCATGAAATATAATCTAATTTATCTCTGCAATATAAGTTGTCTAGCGATACTGCTGCGAGGTGATCTGCATATCTCGGAGGGACTGCACTACAATTTGTGAAATGCAATATTTATGAATGATAAACTTATTAAGTTATTTTATATTTTCTGCTATATTTTTTTTATCTTACTGCCACAGAAATGAAGAGTGAAACAAATAAAAATTAGGACGTAGCATTTCAAAGCCCTCTTGGATGCCATCTTCTAACTTTTTCGATTTTTTATATATTTACATGAATTTATCTTTTATGTAGCAGAATAGGCAGTGGGAGCTTAGTGCTAACACCCTCCGTTCTCCACTTTTCGCCAAAATCTGGAAGCATTACTTATTAAGTGGCAAAAGTCAACGCCGTGCTTAAGAAATAAAAACATTAAATAATTCGTACCTCCAAGTGCAAATCGAACCGACTTCCGCTACTTTTACAGTCACACGCTTGTGCCTCTGCGCCACCACGTCTCATACAGTGTACAAACCCCAACACTTTGAATTAAAACATTTTCTTTCACAATCGTAAAAGCCGCTAGCTAATATACCTATTACAAAACACACCAAGACACTACTAGGTACTATGAGGCAGTCCCGTGTTCGCGAACAAACAAGAGGAACTCTGCGCTATTGCGGGATATTTGTTTTATTGTAACTTGTGCTGACGCTGCTCGCGTGATGGTGTACTTACAGTTTGAACAGTTAGAGTATGGACGAATGAGATAATTTGTGTTTTTTTTCTCTATTTTATTTATTCTTGTTTTCACTTTGAAATTAATATAATATTTGAAATCAAGACACTCGGGGAAATTAAGTATTATTTATTAATATTTTCAATTCTCCGTTCTAGTAGTAAATAAAGCGCGGTCGTGAATACTAGAGATACTAAATACGCAATACCTCGATAATTCACCGGGACGTGGCGAATGGAGTGTCTTAACACTATATTCCCAGTGCCCTGCTATATGTGAAGCTGAAAAAAATCATATAATCTAATTCAAATTGAAATTTGCAATTTTCGTATATTTTTGTTAAAATATGCAAATATGCATAAAATAGTTTAGATGCGAAAAAATTAAAATATGCAATATTCAATTTCTTAGAATGGGAATTGAACTTACAACCCGTCGTGTTCACAGTCGCACGTTTGTGCCCCTGCGCCACGACTGGCCAATCCATATACAACAGTGGCTGTGTATGTGTTTCTACATTTTAAGACAATATACGAAAGAAATATGAAAGAGGTTTAACATTAAAACTTAATACGAAATATGAATAGGTGTGCTTACATCAACTAAAATCAACAAAAAAACGTATAAATCAATCGCATAGTACAGATCAAAACTGATGTTGAATCAATCGTGATTACTGCTGCACACGACCGACCTTCTCCATGCATTTGTTACATGAATAGTTAGCGCCGCGACGCGCGAGTCGCCGATATGGGGACATGTTTTATTCAACAGAACCTCCACCGGCCGCTATTGTGTGTCGATACACTACATGTTACAGTACTGACACTAATTACTTTACTTATATATGCTTCACTTTGACTATTATATAGATTTTTGTCTTAATTAAATGTATTATGGTATTTACAAATATAGGCGAATGCTTAGGGTATTAATTTAAGTATTTATTATAAGCATGAGGACTTCGTAACGCAGCGGCGCAATGATGTGACTGTAGCGCGACGGTTGTGGGTTCGATGTCCACTCGAGGACGTGAAATATTTATTAACGTTTAGAATAAGAAAATTACAATATTAAATATTTAATTACCCCACAGGGAATCGAACCCGCCACGCACGCTTGTTAAGACATAAATAATAAAACAACATAGAATAAGGTAACTGCATATACGTATAACCAGATTGTCTCCTCAGATTAATCTTAATACGTGACACGAGCGCCTGCCACTCAATACGTACTGCCCAAATAGACGGAAATTGAAGTATTTCCGTCTATTTCGTGCCCTGAAGTAATAATATAACCCCTCGCCGTTCACTCTGATATGCGTGGCTGAAAGTAAATTTATATATTATTTTTATCTATATTTATGTAAGTATGTTTGTGGCTAGTCGTAGCGCAGTGGTGTGGCAGTGTGTGATTGTAAACGCGATAGGTTATGGGTTCGATTCTACATCGGGGAAATTAAATATTTAATATTTTCTCTTCCTTGGCGATGGTGTAGAGGTATAGCGCTCCGTTGAGCTGTACCACTCAACACGCAAATTTGCAGAATTCGACGGAAAATGGGCAATGGAGTATCTTAACAATAGGTTCCCTCACATCATGAAGGTAAAACAAATACCCTTATTTACTTATCAAATCATAGCTCCACTCAGAAGCCAGAATATTCAGAAGAATATTTTTATATTTATCGTTCAGTCTAAAACATTACGCGGCGTTAAAGTTCGCTACCCGGATAGAAATGTTGTTGAAATGGGCAAATATACTCGTACAAACTATATATAGAATTTACATTAGAATGCATTTCTTATCCGCGTATCTGGAAACAAAGCTAATTAACTTGGTAAAGGCGGTTAGATTGACGTAATGAGGTAATCAAGGTAACTTGTAATGGAATCATCATCGTTAGTGACTTCACTTGGAACGACTTCATTAAATCTTCAATTGAGGTATTTACCTTCATTTACGACACGTTAATGTTGTGTTTTTAACTATACAGGATGAAAGGGTCTGCGCTCCTTTTACGGGAGCAGCATATACCGAAAAGTATTTCACAACCATACCTAGACATAGCATTTTTTTTTCATTTCACGATGTTTATTCATACTGTATTATGTGTGACGCAGTTACGAATGGATACTTATAACGTAAACACGTACTGCAAATATACTACTAAAGGTTAAACAACTTTGATCTTTGCCGCCAATACCTACCACTCGGCTTCGGAATGAGGCGTGTGCGACGGCGGTGTCCTTTTGCATTGTTCTTAACAAATGATGTTAAAATTGTGGTTTTATTTAAAGTGGTAATGACAAAAACACTCTGTACAAGTAGGAAATATTTTTTTGTAAATGAAAATTCATGTACTTACATTTAAATGTAATTAATAATTATTATTATTGCAATACAAATTATAGTTTAAACTATGTCGGCTCGGTGACAGGGGCACAAGCGTGGGTCTCTAACGCGACAGTTGTGAGCTTGATTCCTATTCTAGAGAATGAATTATTGCGTATGAATAATTTTATTTCTTCATTCTGGTACCAAGGCAAAATCGGTGTTTTGAGTTCCGTCTCTCAACGCGTAATGACACCGAAAATTGCAGAAGGCGATGTACGGGGTGTCTTAGCATTAAGTTCCCTATGCCTGCGCTGTGGGATCAGCGTGAAGCTAAAAAATATTATTTTAGCATACTACGAACATTACCTATATAATTTTATAGATAAAATTATGTCAATATACTTCACTTTTGTATTAGAACCCACGCGTTCGTTCATAGTGCTTCTTTTTTTTTTTTTTTTTTTTTTTT
>DWGR01001927.1:0-14769 GCA_018247715.1 Heliconius burneyi | reverse complement strand
TTCACAGAAACACTATTCCTTTCTCGTCAAGTGACCGTAAAACAGCATTGAGTGGGATTGGCACAATTTAATATTCTGCGCCAGTAATTCAGAAAGGAATGGCTGCTAAGAGGCGATTGTAAACGTCGTTTTGTTTTCAGTTTTTAGAAGTTTTCTTATAAATTCGATTAATTTATTATATACTAGTGGCCCTCCCGCGGCTTCGCCCGCTTGAACTAAGAAGACGCTCCGTCTAGTTGTTTTTGTTTATTATTTATGGCGTTCCGTTTAGTCCTACTCAAAAACAGAATTGACTGACAACTGTCATTATAGAATCACATCATATTTTTTTTTATTGAAAGTAATCTGTAATCTTTTAATATGATTTTTTATTGTAATTTCTAAAAGGAATTTTAATTGTTTTGAATAAAAAAGTACGACCAATATTGATGTTTGATATTTATTTATATAATAATATACTTTGAACTTAAAGCTAATTATTTATTTTATATATTTTTTTGTAACATAACATTATTTTTACATGTTATATTTTATATATGTAGATTTATAATAAGTAATAAGAAGATATCTGAGCCGATTTAGATGCTAAGCTGAGTTAAAATAAAGCATTTGCTGAAAGTTTTAAGTAAATGGGTTGAGTACTTACAGAGAGATAAGCGTGACACAGACAGATATGAAATGCAAAAAAATATTTTTGCTTTATATTATTTTTTTAAATAATCCCCCCCCCCCCCTCCATCAATTTCAGTCACAATTACTTAATGTACAGGCAACATATTTTTCCGGTATTATATATTGTATGTATTATATATTGAGATTATAAATAATTATTTTTTTGTATATATTTATATTTATTTTACAAAATTCTTACCATGCTGAGTGAGTATTTGTTTGAGATAATTATAAGCTGTGAAAGTATCGATTCTCATCATATTTTTATCTCGTAGGTAAAAGTAGTTATCTAGGCTGTGGCTGTTATCAGCTGTAAAAAATAATATTTCGTACAAAAAACCTATCACAAATATATAAAAATCTAATTATATATAAAAAAATATTCTATTAAAAGTCTAGCAATAGTTTTCTTACATTAAGTTTAAAGATTCCATTACACTAAATTATTAATAAAATGTAATACATCAATTAAACTTTTAAGAGCAAATCTAAAACTTTAAACAAAACGGCGATACCTTTGTTCGCTTTTGCAGTAATTTTAGTAAAAGCTTGGGCGGTTTAATTAAAAATTTCATGACCTCCTGTGGTTTCTTGCGACTCTTGAATGCTCTCTCATAATTACCTTTTGCAGGCTGTATCCACACTGCTCTGGCTACAGAAAACTCTATTATAGTATGCTATATTATAATATCTTTCTTCATGTTATATTTTTTTAACCTGCATCTATTTTATGAGTTATAAAGGTTATATATTACAATTTTTCAACTATAAATTGTTTTTGTGTATTTTTAGATATTTCTTAAATCGTGTGAGTGAAAAGTGGCAAAATAGCAATAAGGAAAACCATTTAATGCAGCATTTTGTCTGTCAATGCCCAAAAAACAAACACAAAAACGCCTCTTGCGTTAGTCTAGTCTAGGACATGAGACACATATGTTAGTTATGTGAGGATGGAATTATTCGGTAACATTATAATAAAGAAATGCCCGCACTCGTTACAATCTAGCGATGCCGTTTGCAGCTCGGTAAGTTTTTACGACAATTTTATTGTTTGTGTCTTATCAATGTATTTTCAATCACAAGTAAAGGTAAGCATCCAATAACTTATATAACTGTTAAAACTTCCAATCCACTCCGGCCAAGATCCAGCCGACCAAGTGTCTGTTGGTGTATACATAGCCTCAATATTTGATAAATGAAATTAAATTTGAGTAATATAATGATCAGAACTACTTGCTAGTTCCTAGTAGATTGCGTCTTAAATGTACTTTAGGAGCTTTTAAAAGTCATATATATAATACAACGCACTAAATGCTCTGTATACCTTTAAATTATATTTAAAAATATATATGTACTGCTACAAGATAAATCCTTGAAAAAAATGTACTTCTAAATATATAGTTAACTTTCATTGTTTAATCCATTTTTTACTTCAGCTATTTTATCTACAACAATAAAAATACTCATCTAAGGTTAATACATATGTATTTTAAACTAGAATATTAAGACCACCTATCGGCCCTAGAGATGCCATACAGCATCCATTGGTTTTTCTAAAACTACCAATTCAAATTAAGTTTTTATAATAAAAAAAAAGGTTCCGATAAATTGAGAGCCTCTTTTATTGAAAATTGGTTATAGAAGCAACAATATATTAAAAGAATATTAAATTCTGAACCTATAAACTAATTCCAGTCATAAGAGTAAAGTGAAACTGATCCTGGTACAATAATTACCAACCCTACATACACGAGTATACATTACAATAGGCGTGTTATGACTTGTGACATTATATTTAGTTCATTGGACTGCTTAAACAAGCAGAAGGGTGATTAAACATGAAAGGACAATCAATAGTAACTAAACCAAGCTCTAATAATATTAATAATTAATGAACCAGAAATTGCTAAACTGTTATTATTAGAATATGTACATATGTATCTAAATACTTTTTTTATGAAATATAAAGAAAAATTAAATTGAAATGCATATTAAACCATATAAAACTAAATATTACTTGGTTATATATAATGTTATCTTGTTTTTAAAGTAAATATCACTGTCAACCACTTTACAGCTACTAAAAATTGCAAAATGTAAAATGCACACTGGTACACAACAGGAAGTTTGAGAGAAGGCACCTAGTTACGATGCCGCCATAGCAACACTTCCGCTGAGGAAATTGCCACTCCTCGTGCTCCCGTAAATCAGGTATGAAGGTAAAACTTAATATCATTGCCCCTAACGACACGACGCCGGTATCACTTAAAAATATCTTGATTCATATTTCCCCAAGAAATTTGTTTTAATTTCTGTTAAGACAATCGCCTGAATAGTTTATTTTGTAAGATATTTATGTTTATGTATTACTTTTATACAGTACTTGTACGTATAATTATGTTATGTTAAGTTAACGTTGAAAGTAACAGAACATAAATTAGCTCATTATATGTTCCCTGACAGGGAAAATTATGATAGAATAAATGAATCCGTCAAGGCACAGGGATAAAAGAGCGTAACTGTGACGCGACAGCTGCAGGTTCGATTCCCACTCGGGGAAATTAATAATATTTGAATTTTTGCGCTCTGGCACAAGGCAAATCAACACGCAATGCCTTGAAAAATTCAACGGAAAGTGAAGAACGGAGTGTTTTAACACTAAATTTCCTCTGCCTCTGCCTAGCCTGCTATACGCGGGGTATAGCGTGAAGCTGATAAATTACAATGTAAGATTTTTTTGTTCATTTTGCGTGTCGCAATTTATCATGTGAAATATTTGTGACAAATTACATTAACATATTGTATTCATTTCTTAACTTTCGCGCTTAGCGACTTTCTGTCTAATACATCTTCTCGTGGAAAACAAGTGACACTTGTCAGTTCTGATTAAATTTCTAAAAACCAAACTCTTTCCAAACAAGAGCCATAAACAAAGAATGTAATTGAATTCTTGTTATTTCCTCAATGTTTTACATTTTCTTTTTCTCAACTTCCGATGAGAATTTTCAATTTATTTACTTAAAAAAACATTGTTTTCTCATTTTCACGTTTATCCATCATTGTACCAAATGGTTTCAATGTGTTTTTCTTCATGATAAAATTCTCAAAATTATAGTTATAAAGTATTTTTTTATAGAAAAGACAAGGTGAATGAGCGTATGGGTCACCTGATGAGTGATCACCGCCAATGATATTTACCAATAATGATTACAATCCGATAGCAATAAGTACATTTTTAATATACTGGTCGGTGATTACTTTTATCGGCGTTCAGAACTGTAATTTCTTAGTTTTAGCGTATTTTTTTCTAAGATTATCTAAATTATAAGCCTACATATATCATGTTTAAGTCGACGCTTCTTTTTCAGGACAGCAGGACAACGTCTGCGATCCTTACTTTTAGTTATATAAGTATAATTTTGGATATTCTATATTTACTACAAGGGATGCTTTTCCCCAAAACTTTAAATTAAGCATCTAATTCTGACTTAAAGTTATCATTTTCATTAAAACTAACTTTTCGTGATAAGTTAGAATCAGCAATATCTACAAGGAAGGGGGACTGAAACTGAACTTCTTAATTAGCGCAACCCTATAATTATGGATGGCAGTTGGAGGAACATTACGACGGCGCCTTTTTGTGTTTGACTTTTAAATTCTTAAAGTACCACTTTTAAAGAATCATGAAGTATTATGGAATGTTTTTACATATTTGACAAAACATTCATATATATTTCGAATTAATTTTTACATGTATAAGAGGCCAGTCGTGGCGTAAGGCACAAGCAAGAAACCCAAGAGGACATAGTAGATCAAATACTCATTTAAATACAAATTTATACCTTGCAGAAACATATTTTACTGTTTCGCTTCAGCCGAGATCCATCTAGTAATCTGTGGATAATCAGATACGAGCAAGACCGCTGGGTTTGATATTGACTCATGGAAATCTAAACCGGGATTATGGACTGCTGCTTAGGCGGATTGAGCGCTAAGCTATTGGATAAGAATAACGGACGCCTGCCTTTTCAGTGTCTTGAATTGAATAGTATACTGACCCTGCCCCTTGGCCTACCCACTACGGTCTAAATTATTATTTTTATTATTTAAATATTTTAACGACAAAGTGTTATTAACCGCTATTCACTACCATTACACATTCCGTTAAGTATCCGTTGTTTATTACGTACGTTTGTATTCCTAAAAGTTTGTTACGGAAGCACTCACAGTAGCTAAGAAATTTGACGTTTAATTTATGCTCGAACGAAAAGTTTCGATGAACCCCATTCGCGAAGAGAGCCATTTAATGAGTATCGAGAGAACTTGACAAGTAACTGACGGTACTATAATATTAAGGAAAAATTCTAATTATAGTTAATTATTGTGTCTCGTGCTATCCTTATAACATGGACTGTAAATATAATATATATTACAAAATATAAATATATATAACAAAATTTCAGCTAAACTATCTTAAAATAAGTAAATTGGAGAAATTGTTACATTATTTAAGAAATTTTGCCTGGATGGTTTTCTAATAACGATAGTAAAATTTTTGTAGCTTCATGTAACACGTATAAAGTAAAGGGGTCCCGGAAACCTACCGGTATTAAGACACTGTGGTCCCGTTAAGATACATCTGTTTCCTACTTTCCATGATTTTCATTTGTAAAGTGTGTAATGTCACTTGTTGACAAGATGGAAGAGCAACTGCAAATATTCTTTGACAGTAATATATTGCATTTCTTATATATTCTCCGGTATCGGTTTGAGAAAATATACTAACAACAAAACAACTATACTAATTTGCCTTTATTTAATAATGTAAGCATATAAATTTTTAACGTTATATTCAAGTCTCGTATAAAATCTAAATTTACCCAAAAGCTTCAGTAAAGGGAGATTTCTAAAACATTGTAAGGCTTCCGTTACACTAAGTCCTGTCGTTAAAGTTCTCAATTGCTCCACATCGAACGCAACTGTCCGCTAAATTTCCATCATTTCGGTATTATCAACGCTCGCTGTGTGCACACTTTATAGAGAATCGAGTTCCAACAGTCATTAAATATATCATTAATTTTTAAATTTATGAAATATGATAGGATTACGGGCAGTTAAGTTAATATTCAGATAGTCCTATTGACAGAGTACTTTAAATTTGTTTAATTTATTGATTTATTATTTAAGTTTATTTATTATACTTTAACAGCTATTTCAAGTACCTAAGACAAGATAATAATTACTTTTACACCACGATATATATAGAAATTTGTAAAAAAAATTATAATTAGTACTTATTACATATTAGAAATATATATTCAACTACAAGATGTATAAAGCGCAATATTTAAAAAACTGATCAAGTGCGCAAAACGGACTCGCATACCGCTACGTAACAATTTCAGGAGTATAGGTCAACGGGAAGTAAAACTTATAAAATTTGACAATTTGATATGATATCTTATTTTAGAATTAATGAAACTTTTCGTTTTTGTAGTACAACGTACATATAATTAACTATTTTCGTAGCGCACACGCTTAAAGCACTGCTTACATTCGATGGCGTCTCTTATTTTTAGTATTGGCGTTCTTATTTTTATTATTTCGTGACTATTATTGTTAGTTCTCGACAAGTATAACTCGCCGGAAGTGACTGATATTGCGAATTGTGAAGTTGTCCAGTCCTACATAAACCTTGGGACCTTAATCACAAACAAAGGCGGATGCAAGGAGGAAATAAAACGACGCATGGCTTTTACCAGAAATGCTATGGAAAGGCTTAGGAAAATATGGAAGAACAGAAAAATCACTAAAACTACTAAAATGTGACTAATTCAAACACTCGTTTACCCTATTTTTCTGAGACATGGACTTTGCAGGAAACAGAAAAGAAAAAGGTCGATGCCATGGAGATGTGGTGCTGGAGAAAGATGCTCAGGATATCGTGGACAAAATTCCGTTCCAATGTGTCCATACTCCAAGAACTTGACATCAAAGAGCGACTATGGGCTCTTGTAGAAACCTGCATACTTAAGTTTTTCGGTCACATCTCTAGAAAAAGAAACGACTCCATAGAGCGGCTCGTGGTGCAAGGCAGAGTAGATGGTACCAGACTAAGAGGAAGATCACCCATGCGATGGACTGACCTGACTGATGGGCGGTAAATTGCTCTAGACTGGCGACCAACAGAGGGAAATGGCGTGAAACTGTGGCAAGAATAACGAAAACTAAAAACATGACTACATGATGGCCACGACCGCTCTATCAAGAGCGCAACGACTGAGAAGAAGAATTGTTAGTTCGTTGTTATTTAAGGCTAACTAAGACTAGCACACTAATATTATAGCACTATAGCACTTTTGAAGAATGCCGCTTTCATACAGAAAAAAAAGTAAAATCTTAGCGTTTAAAAAAAAGTAAAATCTTAGCGTTTAAATTTTTAAACAAACAAACAAAAAAAGTTCCGCTTTATTATATTACTATAGACTGTTAATCCTCAAAATTTCAGCTTTGCACAAGTGACGTAGGTCAGGGGCCCCTGGGATTTAGGCTAGAAGTTTGCAGGTGTATGCACTCATTTTGTATGAAATAAACTACAAATATAAGTTTGTAATTGTTTTTATATGAAATTGAAAATATAACAAAATTGATTCATAAATGCTCGTATCTTTAGATGGCGTTAACCTTAGTCAACCTAAGTCAAGATTCTTAGTTTGATTATTTCTGTACTCCAATGGGCCCTAAGCCTAAATAACTGATATAAATTCCATTTGAATATCTACATGCAATCTTTAGATAAATAAGATAAATTAAAATAAATGGTCTTGATAGATGGACATAAATAATGTGATTCTATAATTGTTCTTTTTTTAACTTTTCAAGTACGGAACCCATAAGGATTATTGATATTTTGAAATATAAATACAATTTAAAAAGTAATCAATAAATAAATCTATTGTTTTCCGTATTACACTTAGTTTATTCAATGAGCTTGAGGGATGCACAATAGACGGTAATTGAGAGGAATGATCACTCTGACACATAAAGCGTCCTCGAGGATACCGGACGAGGCCGACAATAACTCACAGTAAAATTTCTCAAAGACAATTTATCGAGGTGGCAATCTTGATGACGGAGACCGAGATTTGCAGACAATTTCTTAGAAGAGCTCCATTGTGAAGGGCCGCGATGTTTCCCTAATTGATATCAATTACTCCCGAAATCCCTCACTCCCTCCGCTTTAGGCCTCAGAACAACATTTGCCAAAACATTTTGAGCTAAATAATAATCTTAAATATATTACCTTTCACTTTTACCTACCTTTTATTTATACCAAAGAGCTCATTTACGAACAATGAAATGTCGTATATCGTCGTACATTTTCTCAAAATGATACTGGAGAATATGCAAGAAATGCAATATATTGCTGTCTGAGAATATTTTGTAGTTTCCCATTCATTAGTATGTAACGCTTTACAGCAAGTGACATATTATGTAACACGCCTTTTATATGAATCTTTATAAGAATTGAGGCCGTCGTGGCGCAGCGGCACAAGGGTGGGACTGTAACGCGACGGTTGTGGGTTCTATCAACACTCGAGGAAGTCAAATATTTATTTACGTTTATATTTCCACTTCTTCCCTCTGGTGTCGAGGCAAAGCGCGTCGTTGAATTCTGCCACTCAACGCAATGCCTCCAGAAATTCAGTAGAAAGTGAGAAACGGAGTGTGACACTAGGTTCCCTCTGCCTATCCTGCTGTATGCGGGATACAGCGTGAAGCTGATTTAATTAGATTTTTTTTATTCTATAATTTACATGTAAGAAAGCTGTTGCTAGACTTTATAGAATATTAATTTTATAATAATTAAAGAATTTCCATTTGCTCGCTCTGGTATCGAGGCAAAGATTGGATTTGTATGCTGCGACTCAACATGCAATGCTACAAGAATTCGGCTCAAAAATGAAACGGAATTATCTTAATAACAAATAGAGTGTCTTGACTCCATACAATATTATTTATTATATTTATTGATAAATATTCTTGTATTTTAAACTTAGTGAATCACATTACTAAGGTTTTATATCCAATATGAATGTCATTTTAGGGCAGACAGAGGGTTTCATTTTGAAAGGCAAAATTAAAGTATATTTTAAGTCCCGTGGGGTCCATCTATTATAACGGAATACACGACGATTACAATAATAGCTGTGTTATTTTACGTCTATATCTGTAGAGTAAATTCGATTTTTGTATAAACAAATCACCCAGTAGAAGTACGGAAGTATATTATGTAGGATAAGTAAAATAAAAAAAAATCCAGCACACAATGATATGGTATACCCTATTACCCTAAAGACATTGAGTAATATTGACAAAATAGCCTAAATTATATTATTCCAGCGTTATATGACATAAGACATATGAAAATAGAAAGAATAATTTAAACAAATTAAAAAATGGGTGGCGTCTACCAATTTTGAAGGATATGTTAGTAATTTTTCTTTGTGAGACTATTTGTGGTAGTTCTTTTGCACAATAGAGACAATACAGATATTCTTATAGCGTATAAAATCGCTACCGGTCAATAATGGATGAAACTGGATACTTTCACAGTTTCCAAAATTGCCCCAATCATAAATTTACAGCACGGTAAGTTGTTTTGTAAAATTAATAAAAATAAACAAAAATATATTTATAATATTATATCATTTAATCGAATCGATAGGCAAACTTTTAAGCATTTAAATATTAAAATACAAAAGACATTTGTACAAAGACGTTTACAATCGCCTCTTAGCAGCCATTCCTTTCTGAATTACTGGCGCAGAATATTAAACTGTGCCAATCCCACTCAATGCTGTTGTACGGTCACTTGACGAGAGAGGAATAGTGTTTCTGTGTAACGATAGTTACTTTATTGAATTTTTCTTGAACGGTGAATTGAATTAAAATTCACGAGACCGAATAGCCTTAGCGTTTTATTCTTGTAACAATGTACTTTTTTAACTATACTAACGAAACAAATTGAATTAGATCTCTATATTTTAATATTGATTAAAATATGAAAAATATATATACCTACATTTTATTTATATAGTCTTTATATAAGAAATAATTGTTTATCTAATACACAGCAAAAACGTTTAGTTTATTATATAATATTATATAATTTTGTTTGAAAATATGTTTCCCTGAATAGCAAGAAGAGAAGCTTTTATTATCGACAAGCAGCAAGTATGTCAACATTAGTTCCTATAACCCCAGACAAACACTTGGAATACTTTGTTAAAAAGAAAGCAGCTTTGATAAAAGTCTGTCCAGTTAGTCTTATAAGGCTCGATTTTCGTTATTTGGTATTTTTGCAAATATCAAAGACGATAAATGCGTTGTTTTAAAGAAATTTAAAATTTTTAATGTATAAATAAGTACAAATAAAGATATGTTCCACGGTGTAGCTGGAAAAAGTGAAGTATTTTACAAAACGTATAAATTGAATATTGCGAGGTGCGGGGGCCAAACCCCGATGACACAACCATGTTAATGGTTGCCGCTAGCAACGGCAGTCAGAGTGCAGAACGTCCTGAAACTTTTTCCCGGCACCCTCTCTATGTCAGACGAAGAGAAGACACCGAGGCCAGCTACGTTCATAGCTTTGTACGATTTTTAAAATATTTTCTTTTACTTACGACAGTGTTTTGTGTCTACTGGAGATGGGAAAAATGTATTAAGTTGCGACTACATTGATAGCCGAATTTAAGATGTAAGCGATAAGTGAAGAATGGAAGTTAGAATGAAACTGAGGACGAGTGCCTATATAACATTTAAAAAATGTTAAATTTAAGCATTGGTTCACCCTATTAAACCTTTGAATTAATAGGAAATGGAAACCAGCTTGATTTATAACAACGATACTTTCTGGCTACCCTAAACACGGCCTAAACACGACAGACAGAGAAAGATAAAAAATATACATTTTCAAGTATATTACTCTCAAAAGAATTCAATATTGGGCCTACGCAATGTGATTTGTTTTATTCGACATCAATCCTGACCTTGTCCCAGTTTCATTTATTGTTTTCTTAAGAGGGGGCATAGTGGGGAGCAGTGAGGGCACAGTGAGGGCGCAGTGAGGGCCCGACAGTCGACAGGCTACTGACGTATTATGACATCACAATGCGCAGTATTATACTAATTAACTGAGTCGTACAAAGTCTCGTAATTTGTGTTGCGCGGCGTAATTGTATGTAAACTGTGTCATTTGCAAGGATTATTTACGCTTTTATAGTCACATGGAGCTTTCTGTGCGATAAAATAATTATGTTTAAACAGAATAACGTCTCATTTGAACTTTTGTTCTCGTCGTTCATTGTATTTATTTATAAAACACTATTAGTATATGTCACGTTATTTTGTTTTTAAAAAGAAATGTGAGCCGAAATTAATTCAGAATAGTTGCTTTCTGTTGTATTTTTTGTCATACTTACTCGCAGTTTTTAAATATTCAAGAGTCAATTTGGTAAACAAATCTCAGATAATTCTCTAAGGTATATCTTCTTGAGGGCGTCGCGGTACAGTGGAACAAGCGTAGGACTGTAAACGTGAGAGGTTGTGGGTTCGATTCGCATTCGAGGAAATTAAATATTTAATATTTTACCCTGCTACATGTTGAATACAGCGTGAAGGTGAAAAACAATAAGAGGATGACAAACGGTCAATGAAGCTGAAGAATTCCATTTTATGCCGTAACCTTTATAAAATGTTTATAATCTTATAGATCTAACCAAATTTACTACGCGGCGCTTCACATCAAGGAAATTGCCAATTCTCGTCCTCTCATAAATATTATCTTTAGAATGAAATTTAACACCACTGCCCTAAACGATACGACATTGAATTTGCTTTCAAACGGAGGACTATTTTTAATATAGCATTAATAATATTATAAAAAGACAATTTTTTGTGTAATCATTGTGCAGGTGCACAAGCGTTTTTTCAATTCCCACTCGAGAAAATAAAATATTTTATATTTTCATTTCTTTGCTCTGGTGTCGAGGCAAAGCGCGGCGTTTAGTTCCGTCATTCAATGCGCAATGCAACCAGAATTCAGCGTAAAGTGAGGAGCTCAGCGTCTTAACGCAAGGCTCCCGCTGCCTACCCAGCTACATATGTATATAAAAATTTAAAAAATAGTGAAGAAAAGGTAAAAAAAATTAAGGTCTTTAATGATGTACTTATCAAATCATAAGAGAAGTCACTACTTCTACTGAGTGGAGAATAGATAAGCGCATAAGAGTATAAATAGAGTGGAAAATAAGCTTTATGCTCGGTGTGTTATGGAACAATTGCTATAACGTAATATTTAGTTGTGTATCTGTAGGGTATAAATAATGGAAGTAATAAAAGTAGATGCTTGCACAGATTAAAATATAATAAAAAAACTATTTTAAAAACGAATAACTTGCGTTCTTATAGACATATAATACAAGTATTATATTCACTAAAAATAAAAAAATATAACTAATTTTACGCCGGAACCCTCAAGTGTTAAGAGTCCGTTCTTCAATTAGCGCAAGAGTAACAGAAATTAACATATTTTTGTGACTCTTGCGTTAAAAAAAATATTCACCCGAATAGGAATCGAATCTATGATCGTCGCCCTTATAGTTCTTACAATATGTGCTGCAACGCTTACATGTAATTTGTGCATTTAATGCTCCTGTTACTGCTACGACAGTTGGTTTCGTACTTAATGATTGTTTATTATTTACTGTTTAGATTCAAATATAATACCAAGAACTTATTCAAATTGGGATCAAATGTCTTTTCTAGATTTAGTGCAAAATGTCGGTCGCTTTGTTCCCGATAGGCTCATTTAGTGGAGTTGCGACGCAGTTTGGAATATTCATCCTGTGAGCTGTCATCTGCATCGTGTCACACTTGTGTAGCTAGTTGTATGGAAATATTTAGATTTATACCATAAATTTTAGCCTATATATTTATAATATTGTTAATAATTAGAGACATGAGGGCATTCATTAAGGGCATCTATACTAGTAGGGTTGCAGAGTTTATTGACGTATAAAATACATAATTACAGCTTGATTTGAGTTGAATAGCCAAAACCAAAAAGGTTATTTTCGTCTAGTTGTATGTCAAAGTTCAACGGTACATAGTGCAACAATATATTATGGAAAATTACAAAAAGTGGTGATGAGTTACCAGAATCTCTCCGTTTATCTAATAAAATAATGAGATAGAGAAACATGGATTAAATAATATCATATATAATTCATGACTTGAGTTGCGGTTTCAATAATTAAAAAATATAAAATTAGATAAAATATGATTCTTGTGCACTAAATCGAAAAAGCTTAAGTAGTAATTTTCTGAAAATTTCTATACATTTGGCAACTATTGCTAGCAATAGAGCAATGAAGCTGATGGAAAATTCCCGCTCAACGTTGAGTGTTTAAAACGTGCCTCCATCAACCCTCTTACAATTCAATTCACAACTTTACTCTCAAATTGCTTAGTGGACTTTTAAGCGTGAATTCTTATATGCGGTTATCATTTTTATCTCAAACACAAATTTTATATTTTATATTTTTTTTACCAAGCAATTCAAAATTAAATATAAAGAAGTAAAATTAATTTAAATTTAGTTTTTAGGAAATTTACCTCAATAGGGAACTATTGATAGGTGAAATATTTACAGATTTTCACTTTTAAGGTAGGAGAATAGAAATAAAAAAACCATTTCAAAATTATATTCATATTAAAATAATAGTTCATTTCATATAGAATGAGTGCACGCCAACTTAAATTTTTAAGTATATCCTTCCCAAAGACCTGAAATTGGTACGGAACGGTACGACCTCGGTGGGTGAGTACTACTCGCACTTGACCGGTATTTTTTATTAATTCTCCGAACATTTTATAGTTAAAAAAGTACTTTCATTAGGAAACAAAGTATATTTAGTTACAAGACTTTACCTCGATTAATGAACTAAGGCAATGTTTATGGTAATGTTATACTAAATTTAATTTAAATTAAATATTGTTAGGCCACAGAAGCACTTAAGCTTTCCAATTAAACTCGCGTTCAATGGAAAAGTATCTTAAAGTTTTTTAATTAGGTAATTTTATGAAGTTTTTTAAATTTTGTATTATCTTCAACTTTGACTATATTTAAAAAAACTCACATACGTATCCTCCAGCTTCACGCTGTATCCCGCGTGTAGCAAAGTAGGCAGAGGGATACTAGTGTTAAGCCACTCCACTCGCCGAGTTTCAGCCGAAGTCTGGAAATATTTTGTATGGAGTGGCGTAACACCAGACAACAGAGAAAAGAAAAATAAATGAAATATTTCATTTCCTCGAGTGGGAATCGAACCAACTAGTCGTCTCTACTGGTAAGTATATATGATTATATGTATAAACTATGTTATAATTTATAGAAAGACAGATTTTGAATTAACAGTAATTGGTTATAATCATAGGCCTTATTAATATAATTAGAGGGTTTACGTAATGAGCGCGACAGCCCTGCTTACAAAGGGCTAACAGCGTTATGTATTCCGGTTCGCGCTAATGACTTGCATACGAGTATATATCAAAATATTGAACGTAAATAAGATAAATCATTTTCGAGTCGTACTTCATGTTGTGTCGTGTTGCGTGGCAGAGGGAACATATTATTTTTAATTTCCTTGCTCTGGTTGAATTCAGCCATTTAACACGCAGTGTTACCAGAATTCAGCGGAGAGTAGAAAATGTAAGTGTCTTACTATGTGCGGAATTAATCGACTCGACTTTCATCATAACATATTCTATTCATTCCTTACTAATTCGTAATAAAAGTTTAATCACCTGCAACGATACTAACAGTTTCTTTTTATACATAGTTACGGAAAAACAAGTATTTTTTGTATAAATATTCTACATACTTTGAATACATCAATATACTCGTATATGTTGTAGGTATAAAAATGTGAATTAAGGAAAAACGGGAGCGAGGCTCTCTTATTACATTTATGCAATTACGGGTTTTTATTAACTTTAAATTTTACATTATTTTTTAACGAACGAAGTGTC
>DWGR01001926.1:0-14772 GCA_018247715.1 Heliconius burneyi | reverse complement strand
CAAGAATAAATCAACATAAAATACGGTTTCTCTTAGAAAGCTGAGAGGTGAGACACAAAATTAGATTATTTATAACGAAGAGTACTTACTTGGGATACAAGAACTTTACAGCTTTATTACATTAGCCGCCCTCGCCTCGGTTATGTTAGGGCGCACCGCGAGTGCGACCCAGATTCAAGTGTGTGTGATTGCTATGGAATTTTAATTTTAGATGATTTAGGTACAATATTAAAATTTCTTATGATTTATCGTTTTTTTTTCACATAGTTCATACATAGCAGGATAGGGAGAGGGCACCTACTGTTAAGACACTCGAGACTTTGTGTGTTGACGCAACATCCAATGCCTCGCTCTTGTCGTGATACCCAAGCGGAGAACGGAAATTTTTAATAAATAATAATTCATACTCCTGAGTGGATATCGAACCTACAAACATCGCGTTACATCACGCGATTGTGCCTCTATGCCACGATGGCCTCATCTTCTCTTATTAAGAACTATATTTTAGCTAAAGCTACAAAAAAAGGTATCCGATAAAAGAAATAATGAGTTCGGCCAACAATTTGCTGAGACTAACGCGTTCAAACAAAAGACGACTTCAGCTTTATTTTATTAGTAATAAGCAAATTGATCTACCATTATTATATAATCGGCCAACCCTATATAGGTTGACCTAAAATTATGATTTTTTCCCCTAGCACTTGCAGGTAGCACTAGTTCAGGAAAAAATCTGAAAACAATACATTTTGTTATTAAAGCCTAAAAAATAAAAGCGTTAAAAGAGTGGCAACATTTGGTATTGAAGCCACTAGTTCAAGTGAGGTATCAGATGAAAGGGCTCTGACTAAGCAAAGCTTGAATTTCGGAAAAAGTTCGAGAACTTCAATTTTAGTACGGAACGAGCCCAACTCGCGCTTGTCCGGTTTCTTATGATCCGATAAGTGTAGATACAAAATAATGATTTTATATATATAGATGGTAGCGTCACTCATTATTTTTATTCATTTTCTAGAGTGTTGATATTACTTTCGAGTTTGAAATATGTATTTTTTATTTTTATTTTATTCTAAATAGACGCGTTATTGAAAATTTCACTGTTAAATTGTATTTGAATATTAAAATTTAATATTATTTTAGAGTACTATGCTTTTTTAATATATTTTTAAGGATTTTTTTTCAAATTTCACTCATGTCGATTAAAATTTCCCAATCGAAGGGAAAGTTTTCATACCTACTAAAAATATTTTGTTTTATATATTAAATTTTGATGAAATGCGATTCTGTGGCTCGCTACCCATAACACAAAACGTGAGAAGTAAGAAATTACTTCTTTAGAAAACGTATAAAAATTTGAACATTTTAATAATTTGAACGAATTTGCACCTTATTTATAAGTATTTTATTTTGTAAGTGTAGAATAACACTTAAAGAAATGTAAAAATAATAATCATATAGATTTTCATACCTATCCGAATACACGGAATCTATGGACTACCTAATTAACGTATCAAAAGGCTACCCAATATTGTATTTATTTCCAGTTTCACGCTGTACCCCGCATAGTGAATGGTAGGAAAAGAGAGGAAGTGTACCCTTTGTTTTCCTATCATCCGAATACGAGACATTGTGTGAAGTGGCGGGACTCAACTCCACATTCTGTCTTCTTATGGAGCGTACTCCTGTTACGTAAACTGTAAACGTTATGATTATTAAGTAAAATTAAATGAAAATATTAATTATTTCATATCCTCGCTCTGATAACGAGGCAAAGCGCGGCGTTGAGTTAAAGAACCAATGCTTTTTATTTATTTAATTTAAATTTCTATATTATTTTAGAGTGCGAGGCTCTTTCAGCATATTTTTGCGGATTTTTTGCAAATTCACTCATGGCGATTAAAATTTTCCAATCCAAGGGTAAGTTTTTATACCTAATAAGAATATTTTGTTTTATATATTACATTTTGATGCAGTGTGATTCTGTGGTTCACAAACTTATAGCACATTTCGAAAGAAGTAAGAAGTTACTTATTTAGAAAACGTATACAAATTTGAAGGTTTTAATATTCAATAATTTGAACGGATTTGCACCTTATTTATAAGTTTTTTTTTCTAAGTGTAGAATAAACACTTAAACAAATGTAAAAAAATCAAGAAGTTAAGAATCACATAGATTTTTATACCTACCTAATTAACGTATCAATACGCTACCTAATATTGTATTTATTTCCAGTTTCACGCTGTATCCCGCATACTGTATAGTAGGAAAAGAGAGGGAGTGTACTCTGTTTTCATATCATCCGAATACGAGACATTATGTGAAGTGGCGGAACTCAATTTCACATTCTGTCTTCTTAGAGAGCGTACTACGGGAAACGTTATGATTGTCAATTTTTTTCCCTAGCCTGTACTGTCCCAATGTTGGGCAAATGCCTCGATTAACGGAATGTATCGACACTAGAACCTTCTTTGCGAAAACGACGTGAAGCTGCACGTATTTTAAAATCTACATATAAATAACGCTACAATATTGGTAAAGAACGAATCGGACTCAAACGGCAAGGGGTTTGTGTCCATTTTTTTTTATTGTTTTCGAGGTTATAGTACGGTAGACGAATCGGGGCTGTTCTGTAGTGAGTTGAAGGTAGCAGCACAGATTTAATCTTAGGGTTTTTATTAGTTTTGTTTTCTTTTGCTTTTTCATTACCAGGTGAAGAGTGTGTAAAAATTATACCGTATGAATACAATATTGTGAAGATAATATTATGTCTATATTTACAAGTATATTATCTAGCCCGCACACAGCAGAGTAGGCAGAGGGAAACTAGTGTTGAGAACGTATTATAATTAAATAATGGTTTAACTTATTACCTTCACTAGCATTTTGTAGGTTTAATAGATAAAGATACATTAACGATTAAATAAATAAAATTTTAAAAGACACATATAAACCCAATTAAATTAAAATTGTCTACTTTAGTCTTTCACATACATGCCTAAATTATCTTTGACAATGACCATTGAGTGTTGACGTTCGCAGGGTGTCCGATATGTACAAAGGTCTAATTTTATCAGCATATTACTTACACTTGGCTTAGCAAAGGTCGACCTTCAAAGGTTGGTAGATTTTTCTTAATTATCTCCTTTCTATACTTTTCAACAACGTTATACTAATAACACATTCAGAGCAAGATCGATCAATTGGTATCGATATTCAATCGATCAGTTAAATTGACTTTTAAATTTAAATTGATCATCGGTCATTCTTTGAATTCTGTGAAGCACGCTCCAGCAGTATTTCATAGTTCTAAATAATTTTCGGTTGTATGAATTTTGATTTTGATTATTTTAGGTTCACGCTAAAATATACTTCTCGCACATAATATAGTGCCAGGGGAAACCTAGAAAACATGTACTAAGGCACTCCGTTCCCATTATGAGGGCTTTGTTCCTCACTTTCTGCCGAATTCTAGAGGCAATGTGTGTTGAGTGCCAGAACTCAACGCCGGCCGGGCTTTCGCCTTTGAAGAAGAGCGAAGAAATTATTAACTATTATTAAGTGAATAATGGTTCATTCCCCAGAGTGGGGATCGAAGCCATATACCGCCATGCCGCCATAACCGTCGCATTACAGTCACACCCTTGTGCCTCTGCGCCACGTTGGTCTCAAAACATATAAAATTTCTTCCCGTTGATATAAAGTCAGTTAATATATTTTTTTATTTGTTTTGTTTTGGTCGTTATGAGCTTATTTTTCCCCTATTTAACGTGATGTACGCCTGTGAGTTTCTCACTGTGTTAAGTTCTATGTGTAGTACATACATATGTATATACTGATGTAAACAAAAATAAAATTTAAGCTAATTAAATATTTGAACGCTTTTCCAAAATATTACCACTAAGTAAATATTTTTATAGTATCTATAATTGTTATTAAAATATTGATGGAAAATTGTTTTTCATTATACTCTGTGGTCTTTATATGGTTCCAGTGTTTTAATTCGTGCATTATTCGTGTATTATTGACGACAGAATGGAATTTATGAAGCCTAAATGGCAATGGGGCAGCGTTTCCGAGGTGGTGTCGGTGTAATTGGTTTTTATGTTGAAATAAAATATTTTTACGCTGAAATATTGTTTTAATAATTTATGCGACGTAGAAGCTCAGTGGAAATAAATTTGAATGTATAAGCGATGATTGTGGGTGCGTGCCTTATTCGAGGGAATAGTTATATTCGAATTATTTTTATTTTTCTGCTTTGATTGGTAATGTCTGAAAAATTATGCTGAAAAAAGACAGATAGATAGATAAAAAATAGAAAATAAAAATGAAATAAAAAGAAAACCGATGTTGCTTTTGTGGAAAACACTTATATCCGACAAAAACAGTCGTTTTTAAGGTCACGAACTCAAAGGGTAAAATGTCCGTCTGGCTGCCCGTTTAACACCAGGCTGTATCTCATGAACGGTGACAGTTAGACCTTGTATGTGTACTAATGTTGCTGCTATAACAATATATACTAAAAAATCGAAATAAAACAAATATTTAAAGATAAATATGGAACCTTTCCTGCGCGAGTCTGATTCGCACTTGACCGACTTTGCCCGTGAAATGTTTTTCCCGATTTTTCCTTTTCTTTATTTTCATATTTGAGTTATTTGAATGAAAATGTTGTCGATACTCACAATGTCAAACAATCAATGAACTGTAACAGAGATATTAAAGAAGCAGACGGACTGATAATACGTCCGTATAGGCATATTTTAGAACATCGTAGAGTAATGGAACAGTGTTTGAATGTAAAAACATGATGGTGGTGGATTCGATTCCCTCAATCTGGAAGAATTATTTCTTGGTTTATCTAGCCTCTAGTAACTTGAGTATTATTTACCTAATTCATTAAACCATTTTAATCTACCTGATATTTTATATTAATCAGAGATATATATTAGGCAACATTTTTAATCAGTGACCTTGTTTTGTTTGATATTTTTTGTAAAATAATTACGGAATATACATAAGGATATATACTCATTTCTAACCGTGTACTATTTACTGAAATCTGTTCAGCAATTTTTAGCACCAATAGGATCTTTTTTGTATTTTTTTAGGCAGAGAGGACCCTGGGAACCCAATGATAAGATACTGTACGAATTAATACACTTCCGTTTCCTACTTTCTGCCGACTCCTTTAAGCATTGTGTGTTGAGTGGATGAACACAAAGTGCTTGTTCTCGTTGCCAGAGCGAGCGAAATTCCACGAGTGGGAATCGCACCCATAACCTGTAACGTCACAGTAGTACGCTCGTGTCCCTGTGACACGACTGGCCTCGAAGCAATTCAAACTGGAAATTTTGTATTTAAATAAATAAATAATACTCATTATATTTTGTTTGTATAGATGGGGTAAGCGTCCACAACGTCCGGCAGACCAGCGAGCTCATTATCGGCAAGGCTGAGCCGCGGCACTCTGGCAACTATACATGTGTGCCAGCTAATTCCAGGGCCGCCTCTGTCACTGTACATGTTGTACAAAGTAAGTATTCACTCTTAGAGATTTGCTATTATAATTGAACATGCCTTAATTGAATTGGAATCGAACCTAGATAAGCTTAGTTTTATGATTTCTCAACTACAAACGGTCTAGGTGATTATAATCGTATACCATATATATTTAGCTTCACGCTTTATTTCGCACATAACGGGGTAGGTAGAGGGAACCTGGGTTAGGGTTGAGACATTTTGTTCCCGTTAATTCACTTCTATTCCTCGCTTTTCACAAAAGTCCAGAGACATTACGTGTTGAGTGTCGAAATCAAATGCCACCCTTTGCCTCGGTATAACGAAAAAATGTATTTTTTTTTGAGAATTGAACCCACAACCTGTCACGTTAGGAGCACTCTAGTGTCGCTGCGCGACCGACCCCAGTATACTACATTTAGGCTTAATATCAGGATTAACATTCAAATTCAAATTCAAAATATTCTTTATTCAAATAGACTATGTAAGCACTTTTGAATCGTCGAGTGAACATACAAACAAAAAGCTACCACCGGTTCGGAAGGCAGTTCTGCTGAGAAGAGCCGGCAAGAAACTCAACAGTTGCTCTTTTCAAGTCATACATGAAGCATATATCTATATAAAAAATATAAAAAACCCTATCGTATTAAAATAAGCCTAATAGATTATTAAGATTGAAAGTCGTGTTACTTTCTTCGTCTATTTTAATAATTTACAATTTTTAGTTCGTTATTTAGTCATATCTTTAGTGACACTCGCGAAGATAGTATTGATTGATGTAAGAATCATTCAAATCAGTGAATACGTTTATTTTTTACATATATACGTATGCAATCATACACATATATACATACCAATAAACATATAATGGGTAAGAGAGGTAGGGGAAGACCTCGGTTGACCTTCGAAATCACAGTATCAAAGATAATGGAGGAAGGTCACGTAGAAAAAAGCATGTGAACCCTCCGAAGGGCATGTATGAAGAGGTTGATGATAGTGGACGAGGCGAAAGAGCGTACGCGTTTGGCGCTCCGTTCTCTCTGACTATCAATTCTATATTCATGTCAATTTTATATTCATGTTCATTTACTTTATATCGACATTTCCAAGACTTCAATTACCAAGTCCATTTGGCTTGAATGTTAGTATTTATTGGTTCGATATATTTGTTTGGCAATACGGGCCTTGAGAAAGGTTTAGAAAGATTGACATCGAAGGTCACATTTCAGTCAGGCGAAAGTGAAAAATCGCAGGAAATATTTAGAATTATAGGTTTTTTCTGGAGAAGAATTGTCAAGATTTTTTTTTATTTTCACTTAATTATCGTAGGCAACATTGAACATTCAATATATCTTATATCACTTTTATGACGACGATTCTTTATTTTCAAAGTGTAAATTATATAGCGGTACAGTAGTGAATATCGCATCATCCAACATCCAACTGAACTTGGCTTTCGTAATAAACGAATTAATGATATTAAAATTCCTTTATAAGCTATAATATAATAATATACTATACTAATAGCTTTATTATTTCTTAATTACTGTTAAATATATTTAATTGTGAAATTTTGTCTTAATGTACTAACTTTCTTGCTTTTGACGTAGCATCCAAGGAAGTATGCAAGTCAGGAAACACCAAAAGGAATGTAAATAGAAACATTCTAGCATTTCTGCATTATCTAAACACTGTATTAAGTACATTGTACTTAAGCTGTACGTTCAAAACAGAAGGCTAACAGAATAGTTTTATAAGCTGAGGAATACTGTGGTGTCTGAAATTTCATATAATATGAGAGTGATTTTACTTGTGTTTTATCAAAATTTGTCCCATTTTTGAAATAAGATATTTTCATTTACTTTTTTTATCTCACCTAGTGTGAAGACACACTGTTCTCCACTTTCCACTGAATTGTCAGAGTGAGGAAAAAAAGATGTTAAATATTTAATTTCTTCGCATGTCACTCGAACCCACAGCATTTTAAAGTCACGCGCTTATACATCTGCGCCACGCCCGCTTTTTTTTAATGTAGAAACTCTTAATGGGAACGGAGTTGTAACACCAGGCTCCCAAGCTTATTCTGTCTACTCTGTCATACACAGGATACGGAAGAAATGAAAAATTATCAAGCCAGTCACAATCTAGAAACAATTGCAGGTAGTCTCACGTGAACTAAACATTTTTATTTGATCTGTGACGATTACACGGTTCCAAACGGTAAGTAGGCTATTAGCATAGTACCAACAACGTTCCCCAAATTGATTTAGAGTTAAGTAAGCCGCTCAATGAGATACAAGCTGAGTTTGTAGTTCGTGTAAAGGATATTTGAATGGATTTGTGGTTATAATAAAAAGAAAGATTCAACGATTTTTTGGTTTGGATTCAATGGTCAATTGGTGGAAATTGGAGACATTTGACATTTTTCGATTTATCTTAGAATATTATATTTCGACAAGATTAATGAGAAAGTAAGATTTTGTTATCATAATTTATATATTTTTTTTCTTAGGAGGTCTCATCGAGAAGAAAGTAGGATTTTAAAATTAGGTGATAATTGGTTTTGCTGGAGTGGCTAGATGTATTAAAATAATTGTGTCATTTGTAAGGTTGTTTATAAATATTTTAGGCTTAGTACCCGCATGGTGAATCCATCCATCAATTTCGTCTCCACGATTCACAAATATTTATATTTACTATAAAATTTTTTTCAACACGATGAACTTGAGAAACGTCAAACATAATTTCTTCGTTCCACTCCACGTAATAAAAATTGTAATATTTTTCATAAAATATTTCATAAAACGAAATGACTCTCGGGCAAAGTGATTAAAGTGTCTACTTGTGTATTATAATTTAATGATTCAATTTCCCGCGTTGGGATATTTTTATTGAGAATACAAATATTTGTAGTACTTTAAGTGGATACAATTTTTATTAAAAACACAAGTACATTACCATGTACATTATGAGCTATAGGTATTATAGAATACAGAGGTATTCTATAATACCAGGTTACCAGGTTCTTGTAAAAATTAAAAGCAAAATTATAATTCAATAAAATCTGGATGTTTGAATGAAATATTATGTGAAAATAGTCTGTATGCTTACTGCGCACTGACAACAAGGTAGGCAGAGTGAAGGTCAAGACAGCCAGTTCACCAATTTCCACCCCAATTCGAGACATCGTGGGTTGAACGTCGCGCTATGTCTATCTAAAACTGGAAAATGGAAATAATTTACCTCTCCAATAAGCCCGGCGTTGTCCTACAGCGCCAACAAAACATTCATAGTTTATTAGTAATAATATTAAGAAGATTGAAAAGGTTGTCCTTGTTAATGAAAAATGAACAGTAAGATCAAAATTTCTCATTCAATCTATCATTTGCGCAAGACACAATTTGTAGAAGAATGTTCTTTACTAAGAAATAAAATACAATGTCAAAATTTGGCCGAGCATGTCATTAGCTACATAATACTTGCTCGTTATACTTTATGAGTTTCATTTGATGTTTATTTTGAAAATGTAGTTTGTAGTATTTTTTTACATATTAATATAGGTTTTTCTGTCTCTAAGTGTTCAAACAAATACTTGCCATAATTCTCAAGTCCGATATCGATTTTTAGATCCCGTTTTCAATAACAGATATGTAATTAATGAATGAAAACGGCATCTCAAGCTCGAGCGTGATCTCAAGAGCAGTTTATAAAAACAAGCCCTTAAATCCTAAAATTACTACGGGAACGGCAACAAAAGGTATTTTAAATTAAATAGTCCATGCAAATAAAGTTGCGGACTTGCGGATTCTCGTACATTAATTAGCCTTACGAATCTTTTTATTTGTAATAAATATAGAAAAAAATACTTTCATTTTATATTTAAAAAAGATGGTATTGAAACTTTAAATTCGTTCAGTAAATCGATATTTTTAATCACTTATTAAATTTTTAGAGAAAGGGTGAAGGACGACACGACAAAATGAACAGTACTCACACTAAGTGTACTAGTCTCCGGTACTTTTACTCTTTAATCAAGCTAATAGTCTAATTTTCTTGCTTCATTTATCAACTGTTAGGCTTAATTAGATGGTTTATTTTTAGGCTAGTATTCCCTACGAGGCCAGTCGTGGCGCAGGGTTGTGTGTTGGATCTAAGATCTGGTTTTGAGGCAAAAGGCGGCGGATAGTTCCGCCACTCAACACACAAGACCTTTAGAGTTCAGCGAAAAGTGGGTAACGGAGTGTCTTAACACTAGGCTTCCTTTGCCCTCTACCCTACATGCAGGAAACAGTATATATATTAATATTATCAAAGTTATCATAACAAAACTAATTTTGTTGAACATGCAACGTGATTCCTAAGAACTGCTCGATCGAATTGAAAAAGTTTAATTTATTCGTGAGGCTGTAAGCTTCATTTTAGTTACATCACTTTAATCCTTTAGAAGCAATATAACCGACTATATCTCGGGAACTCGTGATGTCATACACAACTCCTAGTTGTTTTCATTTAACCCCAGCGACTAAGCCGTAGATAAAAGCTAATATTTTTATATATAAAAATTCCTCCACTATCCACAACTAACACTATTCATTCACACTTTTTTGAGGTCAAAAGTTTAAATATTCATGCTAAATTGAAATAAATGTACAAACACAATAATATTTTAGCTGACTGGTTTTCGCTGCATCCCCTACACTAGACTTGAATACAGCTATTAATCTCATCTATCTATTCAATTCAATTGAAATCGTCAATTTGGTTTTTGCCGGCTCCTGGGGCTGTGGAGGCCCTGGGGCTATTGGATGATGAATAAAATTTGCGTATATTTCAGATCTGTTTAGATTTATTATTTATGCTGGATATATTTATTGAATTATTTTTTAAAATTATTAATGATAATTTACCTATCTTCAAGTTACCTACTAAAGAAAACTTTGTTTTAATTTTACATTTTTACAGTGTGCCACATTTTGGATTAGGAATATATATTTTTTTATTTTCTTTTTAAATTTCACTAATTGTGATTTGAACTTTCACATGTTGGATATTTTGAAATGCTCTGATCACTAAGCCGCTTATTCCCATCAAGCAACGTCGAATTGTAATTCAAATATATGTATTCCCATTTAGAAATTTTGATCTGACTATATCTGATAAACGCTTAAGTCTAAAATACAAGAAATCGTCTTAACGCGGTGCGTTTGACTGCAAGTAACACGATGGTTGTGAGTCCGATCCCAATTCAGGAAATGTATTATTTTTATTTTTCCGTTCTGCTAGCGCTGAGTTCCGTCACTCAAAACCCAGTATATCCATGACGTCGTCGTAGCGCAGCACACAAGAGAGTGACTGTAATTGTTGTGTTGTGGATTCGATGCCTACTCGAGGGAATGAAATCGTTAATGGGGAACGGAGGGTCTTAACACTAGGTTTCCGAACTTTCCTTTGCCTACCCTTTATTTGCGGGATACAACGTGAAGCAAAAATAAAATCTATATGTCACACCCAAACTAAATAAACAACCCAATCTTTTCCATTATTTAGCACATCACTATATAAAAAATTTGAGTGGAAACCATTAGCGGAAGTAAAAGCTGACGTCCATAATATTTGGGTAGTAACGCATTTTTTATTTACAGGTGAAACGCCAGCCGCAATGCAGCACGGCAATAACTCCTCTGTAAAATCAACGCAGGTGCATTTACAATTAATTTTGTTTTTACTATTACTGTATAAAGCTTTAGGATTTGGATAACGGTGTCTTCTTGTAATTATTATACAGTTTGTAATGTTTGTGATGTTTTCCAGTTGAGATTTTGTATTTTTTTTAACAATTAAAATGCATTGTTCTATTAAGAAAACAATATTTCAAGTTATGAGGGTCGCAGTTGAATGGTTCCGGGATAAATGCCAAACAGAATAGAGTGGTAAAATATTTTTTTTCTACTCTGACAAGGCAAAGCACGGGGTTGAACTCCGCCAGCAATGTTTTGAATTCAAGCAAAAAATGAAGATTAACGTATTATAGCAATGGGTTCTTTTTGCCTTATTTAGTGGACGTAATGCTGAAAAAAATAAAAAGATATTTTATTTAGATTGGTATTTGAACTAATTTATTAATATTGTAGCTTTATGTACTATAGTTTAAAGATTTTATATTTGTAAATTAATACATTTGTTGTCTCCTATATAATTAGTGATTTAACAATGATTTGATTTGTGGATTCGTTTATCTATGCGATACAGCATACTATTAAGGCTGTTGTGGCGCAATGATACAGCGCGTTACTGTAAATACGAATAGGTCGTGGATTTCAATCCGGTTCGGGGAAATGAATTATTTAATATTTTTATTGTCTCTGTTTGGTAACTAGACAAAGTTCAGAGTTGAGTTCCCTTAACACCCAATGCCCTGAATACCCGTAATAAACCGTGGAACGGAGTATCTTAACACTAGGTTCTCAGATTACCTTATAGTATGAAATTGAAAAAAAGCCATTGATTCATTTATCAGAACCATTCATTCACTGTTAAAAATATTATTTACGCAAAATTATTGTAAAATAAATGTTGAAAAAAAAAACAAATTATGTCATTAGTATGTAAGAATATATTTTTGTCAAAAAATTTCAATGTAATTAGTTTTTTTATATAAATATATGCAGTAATTGTTTTGCAATCATTAATTATATCGTATCTACTACGGATGACAATATTAATTAATCAAATACATAAAGAACATATTCATAACAACAGCAACATAAACAAGTTGCAACAAACGTATAAGACTTTCGACCGAACGGGACGAGAACGTATGGTACATACGTAGTAGACAGAGCGCTTAGGCTGTTTCCAAGAGGCGTAGATTCGAGTCCCGCTACGGAAATTTTTTTATACGTTTACCATTTATCCCCTGTATGGATTAACATTTAAAAAATGTTTAAAATAAGACACAATCATGTTAAAAATATATTAATTTTCTAGGTTCTTGTGTATTTTATTAGCTATAGCACTGTACAATCTGGAAAATATCATAAGACATTCGCAAATTTTGTTACAGTTAAAGAAAATAAAGTATACCAATCGAGTACAATAAATAATGTTTGATGTAAATAAATTGTGAAATATAATAAATATATAATAATACGATGTACGCGTACGAGTAAGTGATATAATGAAAAGTCTAAAATTATCTGTCATTGTTTTAAGAATAGATAAGATTTTGAATTTAACGTGCCAAGCCTTTTAGTGTTTTATTTACATCCATTTTGTTACTTTTCTCTCTTTATCACCTTTATTTAATCTTTCATCTTTATTTATATATTCTTTTTTTCCACCAATATCAGGGACTTAAATAAAATTAGTCAATGTTGTTTTGACGCAGTAAGGAGTATTCCGTAAAGGATATGAGTGTGGAGTCGAGGTCCATTCGGAGGATTGAATTAATTTTGAAGCCTTGCTGTGTTAAAAGCGCAAAGCCACTTAACACGCAAAATCGTGGAATCGGGTGAAAAATGGAGAACAAAGTGTCTTGACACGAAATTTGAAGAGCTCAAATTTTAAGCGAAAAGAAATTCATGCTAATGCATGTAAAAAACTTTGCTCTGTATAAACTTTTAATTTAAAACGAAATAGAACAGTGAGTAACAAATATATCGATATTGGATGATTATAAAAGAACGCGAAGGTTTGAGTCCCGCTACATTTGATTTATATATATATATATATATGTGTATATTTCTTAATGTCGTTAACTGGAATAAAACTTTAGAAACATTAAAAACTATTCTCGCATTCTTTTACAGAAACTATCAACATTGTAGAATATCTTAGGAAACTTATAAAAATTTTAACATACTCGTAGTAACGGATTTTCAACTCGATCTCTTGGATCGTTCACGTCAAGAGGCATGCGTTCGAATCCTGCTATTTTTTCATGCTTCAACTCTCCTATTTTTACTCAAATAGATACGAAATAAACCTAAAACAATTGTTCTATTTACGCTGGCTTAACGACCGACCGACCTACGAATTGGATCACAAAACCTCTTTAGATTGTTTAATATTTCCATTGTGTAAATCTTCCTGTCTGTTTCTCCACGGACTTAGATTAGATCTGTGAACCATTCAGCTAAATGTGATTGGTTAACCTTTTTCCTTATTTTTGTTTTGAATCCGTCAAAACAAGTCTGCTTAATTTGATTCTTGGTAGGTACTTGCTTGGATTTTGTACAACGTAAACAAGAAATGTTTTGTTGTACAAAATTATATGTTGAAATGAATGTTGGATGTTATTTATTACCACAATTTTAGATGAAGATATTTACTAGTCAATTATCTAGGTCTTAGTATTTTTAATCTATTTATTTACCAGTTGCCAACATTTATAGGTATATTTTAGAAGTAAAACTGCAAGATAAGTAAACAATTTTTCGCTTCACGCTGTAGCCTGCACTAGTAGAATAGGTAGAGAGAATCCGGGAACCTAATTTTAACACTCCGTTCCCTTTATGAGAGCCAAATTCTGGAGGCGTTGCTTATTGAGGGACGGAAGTCAATATCGCGCTTTGCCTCGTTACCAGAACAAGTAAATGAAAATATAAAATACTTTATTTGTTCGAGTGGAAATTGAACCTGTCGTGAACACAGTTGTATGCTTGTGCCGCAACTGGCCTCAAATAATTATAAAAAACGTATTAAAATAATACGTAGTCCTTAACCTTTATAATTTAGTCAGTTACCCTCAGGTAAAGTGATGAGTGAAACCGGTTGAATGGTGCTTTGTTTCCATATCCATTCCACCTCGACAGCTTGCAGCCAAGGGTTTGACGTGCTGACAGCGGTTAGAGGTAATCGGTATGTGTCAACCAGTAGCCAATAGTTCGGTAAGCTATATATTAGTATAAGTATATGTTACTTAGAACGCGTGTAAAACTGTTTTTTTTAGCTAATAACACAGCAGCAGTATAGACAGAGAGTATTAAGTGCTAAGACACGTCATTCTCCTTGAGATACTTCCGTGCCCCCGTTTCCACCGAATGTTCAGTGGCGGAACTCAACACCGCGCTTTATTCTCTTAACAGAGTAACGAACTGAAAATAATTTATTCCCATAAAGAAACATTGAACCCACAACAGTCACGTTTAAAGTCACATGTTGACGCACTGCGCCGAGGATAATTATGCAAAAAATAGTTTATTTTTACGCTTTCACGCGTAAATGTGAAGCACTTATTACAAGCACCTATTTTA
>DWGR01001925.1:0-14772 GCA_018247715.1 Heliconius burneyi | reverse complement strand
TGTGTCATATGAATAACATACATATTTTCGTGTTTTATTAAATATTAAAATTAAGAATTTTAATTTAAGGTGCACGGCAAGCGCTACGCGTACCGCTTCAACTGGGCGGGGCTAGCGGCGGCGTGCCAGGCGCAGGCGCCCGACGCGCCGCCCTACTGGCACTACCTGGCGCCCCGCGCGCCGTCCCAGAGCTCCGCCCTGGCACCTGCGCCCGCCACGCACTTGCCCACTAGCAATCCTCATCATATACCACCTCAGTAAAGGTCGCGAGTGAGCTGTCAAGCTCGTAACAATGAAGTGGCAGCTTTTAATATTAAGTGTTATTTTAAAGTTTAAGTGTTTGTGGAATGAAAGTTTGAACACCCCTGTCGGTGACTCCGTGGCGTTCTTGATTTTATAACGTTTACAATTGACTTGTGCATTTATTATTTTTATTTGTCTTCATTTTGTTGTTTATTGAATGTTCTTTGTTCAAACTGGATCATAGTTAGTACATCGTAAGTGGCACCAGCGCGCTCGTACCAGCGGTGGTTACTAGTCAAGTCATTTAGACATTACAAACACGTTACACGTACTAATATTTAAGATATAACAGCGGGTACATTTAGAATGTACGCCAATTCGACACTTTCGATAATTTTTAATACTAAGTAAATATTGTAGATTTCTTTCTAATTCTCTATGTTGTTATTTCTAATTCTCTAAATAAAATATTCTCTTAAAATAATACATTTACGAAAAGAGAGTTAGTAAGATAGACTATAGTACCGTAATCTGTTCCTATCCAAACATCTTTAATTGTTGTATTATTAAATAAGTAACTGTAATATGTTAAGATCAAGTGCGATATTTTTAAATGTTGGGGCGCTCGAATTATCATTTATTATTCTTTTTATATTTCATTTTATATAGATATGCTATTTTTAACTTTTTAATTGCACTTATATTTTTGTTATTTCTCGTGTAATTTCTAGTATCTGTTCCAGGGAGCCTCGTGGCTTTTGCTTTGTTGAATGATGTTAATTAAATATGATGATTTTTCTTTTTTTAATGAAAAGTCAAAATGTTATTTGATTTTTATCAAAATGCTTAAGATTATATTAATATTTTTACTGTTTGTGTGTAAAGTCTGCAATATTCTCTCTACTGCACGAGTACAGGCCGGTGATGTAGGTAAAATAGGTACGTTGGGCTTTCATCGAATTCTAATATTTTGTTTAATGTTTTGACGAATTTGGTATCAGAGATATTTCTTTATTCTTACCTTTTAAATGTAGCTTATTATAGTATGAACTTATTCATGTTACCAGAATTTTATATGTTTTCAAACTTAAAAATAGCTTAATAATTTTATTTAGATACTTATGTACTTAAATATTATATGCAGTTATTTTATTTACATACTTATATTAAAATTTATATATAAACAATAATATAACATAAATATTTGTTGTTACTTATTTGGTTGTGTAGTAATGATGTTAGATTATAAGTAGATTTTTCGGGAAAAAAATCAATGCAATACATTACATAAAATTCAAATAAAGTAAATATTATTCTGTGTTAAGCTCAGAAATTTGTTATTATTACTTACGTTGAAACTAAAATTCGAAAGTTTTAATATGGTATAGGTTGAATATTTGGATTTGAACCCGTAATCATATCAAGGACCACTATCTTGTCTATAGCACCGACAGGTACTTCTCCTTAAGTTTACGAGGTTGTTAAATAAACACAACAATAAAGTTCCTCACAAACGGTTACGTGTGTATTTTATTTTTGATTTATTTTTGATTTAATCTGTATCCCCCGTTTAGCAGGTAGGCAGAGGCAACCTAGTGTTGAGAAACTTGGTTCCCCATGCACCGCCCGGCACCACCCGCTTGTTGTGCGCTAACAAGGCGCTTCTTCTTACCCGAACGAGGAACGAAAATAAATAATAAGCAGTTATATTGGTCAAAATATGGTTTTGTACGTAATTGCTTTTACAAAATAAAGCTGGCAAGCAACTAACCTTTAAATAATCTACTTATACAACGTACCTACAGGTTCCTCCAAGGCGTAGAGCGGAGCGGTACAGTCAATGCATAATATTGTTTCATGAACCTATTGTTCAGAGTATAAAACTTGGAAATCTCTACTTATATAAAGAAGACGAAAATTTTTATTTTGTTGAACGCCCTATTCATATATCAGACACTATTGGTTTGATTTGAGAAATTATTTTTATATCGGTTTATTTGTCGAAGAAGGAAAAATGTCGAGAAACCGAGAGAACTGAAGAGAAATCAGAAATAATCATAAATATTAACAAAAAAAACTGCCTTTAATTTCAACCGGATCCCATAATCAGAACCTAACCAAACTCTTATCAAACTATCCTTGAAGTGTATCCTTTGCAATATAAAAAAATAATAACTAAAACGTAAAAAAATAAACCCAATAGTTTATTAGCATTACCTGACAACAGTCGTGACTTCTTTATAATTTAAACTATACGGAGTTCCTGGTGAAGATGTGATTGACTGAAGAATTACTTATAGGTCCCGACTGTTAATCCTAATAAACTATTGGGTTTGTTTTTTTCTTTTTAGTTGTATTCAGTCGGGATTTTCGTTTTTTAAATATTTTTCATCTTTCACTTTTTTGTGAGAATTCATTTGGATTATTAGAGCATATAAATATCCGGTCCCTTGTTCGCTTTCTCGGTCGTGTCGCGCAACTCGCGTGGATCTCCTGTTTCAGAAAACTTATATTTTTCAACTTTCTCATTATATTATTTTTATTAGTATTACGTTAGTGATAATCATGATATACCTTTTTGAAACCTTCGAATTGAGCTTTTGAATTTGATACTCATATTGTGGTATTCGAAGAATTTTTTCACTAAGCCCAATGGCGTCCTACAGCCGCCATAATAATTATTTTTTAACGTCACCTATTTAAGAACACTTGGGCTGCTAAGATAAATCTAAAATAACAATTTTTCAATTATGTAAATCCGTTCAATGGTTCCGGAGATATGAGGTAATAAAAAATATAACATACGTACAATAAGAATCACCAAAATCACTTGGCGTTATTCGTCTACTTGTCGCACACATACTCGTACTTAATCCAAATTTAAGACTTATGGGATTTTTTCATGGATAATATTCTCAATGAACCAAATTAAAATAGGACCACACCGGAAATACCAGCTTTGTGTGTGTCATTCAGTGGGAATATATATGAAAATTATCTGTTTTCAGATTTTTATACATAATATAATATAGACTACCTTGGTACCAAATATCAAGTAAGGTCAAATAGAAGTTTAGATATAGATTAGTTTTCTATGAGTAAATTACAAAAATACAGGATTTTTAACCGACTTCTGTAAGAAAAGGAACGAATTGATAACCTATCAATTCGTTACCTCATAACTTTTAACCGGGTGAACCGACTTTGATGTGTTTTTTTATTTAAAAGTTAGTGCTTCCCAAGTGGTCCCATTCTTATTAAATCTATTTCTGACAGTGGTATCTATGATAGAATCACAAAAGTCTTAAATTTACATTCGGTATGTTTGTAAAGGTTGGTAAGGTTGGTAAGGTTCCGATTATGATATCCAGTCGAAATGGATAAAGTATGTTTTTTTTTGTTAAAATTTTTATTATACTCTTATATTGTTAAAAATTCAACCGATTTCGATGATAATTTTTTATTTGAAAGGATACACTTCAAGGATAGTTTGGTGAAAGTTTGGTAAGGTTCCAATTATGGGATCCGGTCGAAATAAATTAATTTTTAACAAAAAGAAAAAACCTACTTCTAGCAACGAACTAAGAAGTAACAAAATAATTTTACAATGATTTTATAATTTTGAAGTCGGTGTCAAGCTAATGCTACATCGTCCTTACTACAATATCAAATTACTAAGCCTGTTTGTCTTACCGGTTTGGCACCGACTTCAAAATTATAAAATCTTTGTAAAATTATTTTGTTACTTCGTTAGTTCGTTGTTAGAAGTCGGATTTTCTTTTTGTTAAAAAATAATTTATAAAAGTTACGTGTGAGCTAAGTTATTGAAAATTTTAAATTCTTTGCCAACTTTAGGGTTTTATAAAATGTGGTTAATCTCAAGCATGTTGGCTTATTGCTTTACGAGCTATGAAGGGCTCAAAAGTAGCTTGAAATGGTTAGTGTACAGTTCACCTTGTCCATCTTAGTAACTTGGCCGTACACTCTGACTAAAAAAACGGTGGTTAAAGAAATAGAGGATTTTTTGAATATTCTTCAAAGACAAGTGATAAACGAATAATATCATAGAGCACGAGTAGGTATATGAAGCTTCAATCAATCAGCTTCACGCGGTATCCCACACACAGCAGGGTATGTAGAGGGAACCTAGTGTAACGTTCCGTCCCCACTTTCTGCCGAATTTTGGAGGCATTGCGTGTCGAGTGGCAGAACTCAACGCCACACTTTGCCTTGACACCAGAGCGAAGATAAGAAAATATACTTCTTAAATAAATATTTCATCTCCTCGAGTGGTGAGCGAGCCCACAAGCAGTCGGTTTCACAGCAAGGGGCGGCGGGGTGGCGGAGAGCCTACGGGTGCCAAGAGTACGTACACTATGGACGGATGGCTAAGTTTGTAGAGCAATAGACTGAAATCATGGATGTCTTTACTCTAATACTGCATTTAAGATTAATCGATTCCGAGTGGGAACCAAGCCCGCCGCGTCTGCGCCACGACAGCCGCGATTTTGTAATATAAATATTATTATAATGTTATTTATGTCATACAAAAAACCCTGTGAACAGTCCTGTCCTTGCGGCGCCGGACGCGACGTGATACGCGCCCACGCACCCTTGATTGCTAAACGACAGCTTTTTTAAACATATTTTTAAATTACACTGTATTATTATAAATAATATATTTGTATTAGTATTTTTATGTTGACCATGCGCCCTATGCCATTATGCCATGCTAATACCGTTGTATCCCGCACTCAGTAAGATAGGCAGAGGGAACCTTGTGAAGGCATGACAACGCAGCAAACTAAATGGGATGGATATTTCATTTCCTCGAGTGAGATTCGAACCGCAATCACATGTCAAACTTTGCAAATACTACTAGAGGTTAAACAACTTTGAACTTTATGGCCAATACCTACGACTCGATTTCGGAATGAGGCGTGTGCGGCGGTGTCCCTTTGTTAGGCTTATGTGTAACACTGTCAGGAACAGTACATCATATGTTGGTTATCTGCCATTGTTATTCTTCGTTACTGGTGGTGAACCGAGCAGACGCCAACAACCAGTTTCAACCATCGTGTGAAAACGAGACATCGTAGCCGTGAAAGTAAAATGCTAAAGCACAGTAGTTAGCATTATAATAAACACGTTTTATTTTTCTATAAGTTTGATACACACGAATGGTACGATATCAAATATTCAATTATATGTCAGGCGTAGTGACCGGTGTCCGGTGGTAACGTATCTATCTATGTGTACTATTATTGAATTTATATTAATTAATCTAAATTTTCAACATATACATAGATAATAAAAAAAAATAAAAAGGTTTCAAGCCACTGCGCTAACCCGCGAATCCCGCCGGCGCGTCCACCAATAGCGTCCAGTCCCCGCACCATGACGCCCCGGTCGGTCGCGCTCCTGGCTCTGCTACTTGTGGCCGGTAAATTTTAGCTCCATTGTCAATTATATCGAGATGTATTGTTTACGATATTTACTATTTAATTAAATACGCTGAAGTGAAATATACTCAATAGTACAATATCAAAAACTTGTGTTGGTTGGTATGCACAGTGATCTAGTCCACACTAAGATATCGGGACAGATTGGTAAAGCTGTTAGAAAAATTATGTTACGCGTTATATTATTTAATAGCTAAAATTTAACTGTCATATGTTCAAACAAATGTTTTTAATAACCTGTACCAATCTCTAATAACAAACCCCTTGAAATGCTAAAGTATGGTTAATAAAGCCATTTAAGACTTAAAAACAAAATATTCTTTATACAATTAGGACATTTGACATAAAAATGTCAGCAGTGTCAGGTCAGTATCACACGAAGCTACCACCGGCTCGGAAGGAACTTCTTATTCTAAGTAAAGTATGTAGGAAGAATTAAGTTTCGTTATCAATCCTGCAGGAACACAAGTGTCAGGTGAATGTGACAATGTCACTTTTATTTCAACCCAAGTGGATCTCCTGCTGGCGGAATACGACCGTGGCGTGGGCCACGCCAGCACCGTGGCAGTCAGCGCCTCACTGGAAGTGCAGCACGCATCCATCTACGAAAGAGATTCTACTATTCGGATGTTAGCTTCGTTACTTTTGGTCAGTGATTCTTTAACCTTTATAAGCCACATACAGCGGGGGAGCCGGAGCGACCCTAGTTCACACTTCGTTCTCCACGTTTCGCCTAAATTTCGAGACTGTCTGATGAGTGCTGAACTCAACTTCCTCGCTTTTTGTTGTAATCGGAGCGAGACGTTTGTATCGCTGCGCCACGGCCTCTCACAGTCAGTAATTCCTTAATAAGCTTATACAATACTATCCTTGGGGTCCGAGCCCATGGCCGTGAATAGCCTCGAACGTTTAATAGTAACTAATAAGATGTAACTTGTTTCTTCTTCTACTTCTTCTACGATTAATTATACACTAGATAATAGATTGCATACAAATACGGCTTAAAAATATGTCCACCAGTGAATATAAACAGAAATCTTAAATATTATACAGACTTATGACATAAGTTCATTTTAATAAAATCCAACTGTATAGCAGTACATTAAGGCTCAGTTTCGTTTAGCGTGTAATGGTTTTGTTTTTGAACATGAGGTTAATGCTGTTAGCCCTATTGGCTTTTACAGCGACACCGGTTGGTTAGGGAAGAGGGTGCTCTGTCCCTCAAGATGCAAGTACTGTCTGCCTGTGAGGACGTCGACGACTGTAAGGTCGCCCCCTGCAGCACATGAACCTCGGCTTGCGGCCGTCGAGCAGACTGGGATTTCACCTATGCTAAGCAAACCAGCCGCGACATGAAGCTGCGACGAGGGACAAATTAGACTAATCTAAGAGAGCTAACGATCCCTTACCGCTGGGCCCGACCGCGCCAAGACGCGACCGAGCCGTTGAATACGCGTAATGGATTTAAAACATTTTATTCCTAATCTAGACAGATAGATATCTGTCTAATTTTTCTTTCAACTGTTTTTAACCCTCTGCGACTGACCTGGTTTTCCCATAGACACCGCGAAATATTAAATTCATAACCCGAATTACCACTAAGTTTCAAATTTAAGCGCCGCGGCTTTCAGTGCCTAATAGTAATGAGCTTACGCGTTAGATATTGGATGACAGATAGTCGCAGGGAACCCACGAGACTACCACGTCAATGTTAAGATACTTGACTACCATCTCAGCAAGATGGTTATATTTACTCTATTTTAGATAATACGTGTTTTTGTATTATTTCTCGTTATTTTAGAATGTAATGTAATTAGCATATATATATATGTAAAATTTTGCTTTTAAAGAATATTCGCAATCTAAAAAGAAAAATGATTCTGCGTCAGTATAATTGTGAAAATTAAATCACATCAGTCGCAGAGGGCTAAATTCCTTGATATAAAATAGAACAAAGCAATGATGGAGTCGCTTAGTTGACAATAGGTTGACAGGTTTATTAAACTTATTAAATATAGTCTTTGATTTTTAGTCTTAAATTTATAAAATTTTGGAAAAGATAGAAACAACATTTATGCTTTTAAAAAGATTATACTATCATACACTCAATGGGATGCGGGTTACTTGTATGAAGTCGCTGGGCCCGATGTGAGAAAGCTCTCGTGGCGCACAAGCGTGCGACTGTAAATGCAACGGTTGTGGGTTCATTTTCGAACGATGTAATCAACGATTTAATATGTCAACACGCAATACATCAAGCATTTAACGGAAAATGGGTAACGAAAATGTCTTAATAGGGAACGAAGTATCTTAACACTAGTCTCCTAGGTTCCCTTTGCCACTGCTATATAACATGTAATAACTTTTAATATTCAAAATAATCATTTCTAGGGCGACAATGCATATCCAATGTGCACAGAAAAATAGGTCAGTGGGAAACCTATAAGACAAAAAAATTAATACAACAAAATTAAAATATCCACTCCATGTATGTTGTAGTCCAGACAAACCAAAATTCGTAGTTGCAAATTTTGCCAAAATGATGAAATATTTGTATATAATTCTTTTCGGCATTTCGGCGCGTCCGCACGCTGGCTGACGTTGCGGCGTATCTGCATACTAAAATCAAATAAGAACACATTTTTTTTGTGCTCTTATTTCTCGGGCCGTTTGACACTGTAACTCTAATCGTCTATCTAGTGTATTCATCGAAGGATACACTCAAGGAAGGTACTCGCATGTGGGATGCTAGCGTAACGTTCAAATACCTACAGATTGTAGTACGATGGACTGACTTCTACTATTGATATAAGTGATGAGAGACTTTTAGTAGATATTATTTTTATTATAAGAGTGGGTATACCTTAGGTATGGGTCAGTATGTTTTCATAGTTTGCCTAAAGACAACTTAATTGTATGACTTAAAATTTAGCCATATATGTATACTCTTATTTTTAATTTTAAGGACATAAGAAAATTATCAACGCACTAAAAATAACTTGTATGTTTATTTACTAAAGACGTTTTAAATAAATTGCAGAAATGGGAAGACAAACGCTTAGCGTGGAACGCAACTAGCTGGGGCTGTGACAATGCTCTCGTATCATCAGAACGGCTGTGGCTGCCCGACGTTTCGGTGTTGAGCGCCGCCACCGTGGGCTCCACTGGTGGGGACATGGGGCTCCGAGCTCGCATCGCCAGCGACGGCCGCGTCTCCTGGGCAGTACGCTTTGACTTGACCGCCCCGATTACTCTTTCCTTAGAAGAATGGCCCAAAGATAAACACGAAGCCGTATTCAAATTTGGCTCTCGATCGTATTCCATTAACGAATTAAACCTGTCATTGAGTGATTCGGAGGTACACTTCTTTTTATTTTTGTGATATAAATTAACCCGCAACTTTTCTGCCACAAAATTGTATCAGGCGCAAAGATCATTTTATTGCTTGAAGATAATTTTTGAGCATACATTAAATACTAGAGTGGTCGACTTTAACCGCGATGGTTGCGATTTGATTTCTAGTCAGGAGAATAAATAGCCAATATACCTAATATTATTTTTAGCACACCACAGTATTCGAGGCGGGTGCGTGGGAGCTTCTTGCAGTGAAGAGATATATGATCCAATCACTCCGCTTAGATGAAGCCCAGCAGGTCCTGGAGTGGCGCGTGACGCTGCGGAGACGCGCGGCCGCGCACGCGCTGGCTGCGGCGGCGGTGCTGGCGGCCGCCACACTGCTGCTGCTCGCGGCCGCCGCGCTGCCGCCGGCCTCGCGGCCCGCCTTGTGCGCCACTGCTACTCTGGTCGCTTCGTTATGGTACTATTGAAGGTTAATTATTAGATTAGGTCATTAGGTAGATACATCACTGCTAACTTATTATTATTATTCAAACGATATAAAAATATATAACTAATTTTATTCTTTGTTCTATACATTTCTTAATTATTTAAAATAAGCGGACCCGGACGCGGCTACGTCCGCTTGAACTATACGAATATTTATTCAATATATTTATGAAATTATTTTAAGTTTTCAATAGAATTTGTAAGAAAATATAAGCCTAAATAATTAAAATAAACTAAAAGGAATAAAAAGTGCAGACTTATTATTAGAAAAAATATCTGAGTAATTGAAATGAATAAACAAAAGCAGTAAAAGTAACTAAAGGAAAAATTAGAAAAAGTACCTAAATTTTTCCGTACGCATACATAGAGACCTAATCTAACTACTCGTAAACATATTTAAAAAAAAAATCAGCTTCACGCTGTATCCAGTACACAGCAGGGCAGAGGGAACCCAGTGTTAAGACAATCCGTTCCCCACTTTCTGTCGAATTCTGAAGGCATTGCGTGTTGAGTGGCAGAACTCAACGCCGCGTTTTGCCTCGACACCAGAGCGAAGAAATGGAAATATAAACGTAAATAAATATTTCACTTCCTCTAGTGGGAATCGAACCCACAACGTCGCGTTACAGTCACACCCTTGTGCTGCTGCGCCACGACAGCCTCAAACTTAACTAAACATATATCTATCTATATTAAATACTATAACTTTTGCGAGAACAAATGAACCCATGTACCCATGAATCCAAGATTACAACTTGAGCGTCAAACACCCGTCCAGTGGTATTCGGCTCAGCAGTATCGCATAAAATAAAACCTGGGGACACATCTTCCTCTTCAATTCCTTTAAGTTTAACTTTGACATTCTCACCGGGACCAATGGAAGTTACTTCTATATCATCAGAACATAATTGATCTACATTTACCTAAACCCTATTAGGCATAAGGAAGAGTAGCCAGCTTCCACCTTCCCCATGAGGACTGAGCCCATATCCTTATACTTATCAACAACCGGCACGATGAAGGGTTGAATAATAAACCCCACGAAATTGACGAACTGAGATAACCAAACATTCTTTCCTAAATTTTCGAATTTTTCGCTTGAGTTCGAACTCTATTAGAAAAAGCAAATTGTAGTTAAAATTAATTATAAACAGCAAATAATAACACAAAAATTTACAGTAGTTCGAAAATGCTTGGAATTTACAAAAATGAATTTTTAACAAAAAGAAAAACCGACTTCTAACAACGAACTAAAAAGTAGCAAAATAATTTTACAAAGGTTTTATGATTTTGAAATCGGTGCCAAGTAAGACAAACTGGCTTAGTAATTTGATATTGTAGTAAGGTAGTTGTAGTTGTAGCTTAGTAATATGTAGTAAGGTCTAGGTAAGGCTGTGTAGTAAGGTCGTTGTAGCCTTTGCTTGACACCGACTTCAAAATTATAAAATCTTTGTAAAATTATTTCGTTACTTTTTAGTTCGTTGTTAGAAGTCGGTTTTTCTTTTTGTTAAAAATTCATTTATTTTACAATTTTAAGTGATGAGTAGACCACAAAAGGGTGCTTCTTAAATAAGTGGCGGTGGTGGTAGTAGTTGTCCTATGTAAAATTTCACTTAATTAGGTGCAAACACAACATACAAGCTAACATTGTGGTATATTGAGAAGAACATATATACATAATAAAAATATTCTTATAACTTTATCAATTTCGACCGGATCCCATAATCGGAACCTAACCAAACTTTCACCAAACTATCTTTGAGGTATATCCTTTCAAATAAAGAAAGAATCATTGAAATCCGTTTAAGTTGAACTTGAAGTCGTAATAATATTACAATATAATAAAACTTTTACCAAAAAAAGAAAACAAACTTTATCAATTTTGATCGGATCCCATTATCGGAACCTTATAAAATTTTCACCATACTATCCTTGAAGTGTATCCTTTCAAATAAAAAATAATTATCGAAATCGGTTGAAGTTAAACAATATTACAGTATAATAAAAATTTTACCATAAAGAAAAAAACAAACTTTATCAATTTCGACCTAATACCATAATTGGAACCTTACCAAACTTTCACCAAACTATTGTTGAAGTGTATCCTTTCAAATAAAAAAAAATATCGAAATTGGTTTACGCCACATTAAGTTATTCGCCCATTTATCGCGTGTCGCGCGTCACATAAGACTTATGTGATTTTCTCTTAGATACCATTGTCAAAAAACAAATTAAAAAATGGGACCACATGGGAAGCACTACTTTTCAAATAAAAAAAAATCATCAAAATCGGTTCACCCAGTCAGAAGTTATGTGGTAACAAACATAAAATGAAATGATTTACTTTTTTTGCAATTTTTTTATACGATTTACTTTAATTATTTTGGATTCGGTTTCAATATTGGATTATTCGACTCAATTTAGGTATTTTTTTGTAATATGCAATTACAGTTCTTACCCATCCACATAATTTTATTTTGAAGGCTGTTTGAGCGAGTAAATTAAATTATTTAGTGCCATCAACACATGTGTCCGTTTATTAAATGAATGATCATGTATCATGTCAATTCAAGCGGGCGAAGCCGCTGGCAGGCCGCTAGTAAAATAATATAATTAAAACTGTTACTTGTATATTTTATTATCTCTTTCATTTAAAAAATATAAACCAAGCATAAAGACTATGGGTCCGTTAGATGTAAAGGTAAATATAAAGAATATTAGGAATCCAACCCACAGACATACATTGCCTTTTTGACTCTCAATATTTACACAGTTTTTCTACTTTCCAGGTTAATTTCAAGTCTAGTCCGTCTCCCGGGCGCAGCATCAGCTCCTCTAGCGATGTCGCTGCTGTGCGCAGTCAGTATCGCCGGCGCGGTCGCAGCGTTTAGCGCTGCGGTCGTACTCCGCGTGGCTCGTTGTTCATCGCCGCCGCCGCACGCGTTGCGCACACTTGTCATATCAACGTCGAGCTTCTGTAAGCTTATACCCCCCGAGGTAAGCATTGTATTGGTACTTCAATTATATAAATATTTTGTTACTTGAGATACGTTTTACAATATTGCTTTTATAGCATATCTACTTAATTGTATGATTACTACTAACAATACTCATTTCACTCAGGGATGCCAGATGATCATCGATTTTCGATAAACATCGATTTTAGCAGTTCAAATATTTTTACATTAAATAAAACATCGTAACATCGATGTCAGTACGGACACGTAATCGATATTTAGTCGGGTATATGAGCTTACAAAATTATTATTTTTTCAGTATTGAGATTAAAAGTATTAGGACGTCTAGTATGTTTTTACACCTGAATTTTATTTTTATTTTAATTAAAAAGGCGTCTGATATTTTAGTTGTTAGGGTTCCGTACCTTTTAAGGAAAAAAGGAACCCTTATAAGATCACTTTCTTGTCCGTCCGTCTATCTGTCAAGAGCCTTTATCTGAAGAACGCTGGGTGATATCGAGTTGAAATTCATATACTCAGATCGGCTTCATGAATCATGATTGCCTAAAAAAAAAAGTATTTCTATGTTTATTTAAAAAGAGGTATGGCCATTTACATCGTAAATGCGTATATATGCAATAAAAACGCGTATTTCGACATTATAAAAGGAATCAAAATTAATAAAATACTTTCGGTTGAGTTAGAATTATGAAATGTGACAGCTACCATGTAGAATTGTACGAATAGATACTAACATAGCTGGTACTCGCTTCGGCCGTACATAACTATACTAAAATTGGAACGATACAGAGAAGATTAGCATTGCCCCTGCGCAAGGATGACACACAAAATCGTGAAGCGTTCCACATTTTTAAAGTCTCTTAAATGTAAGTACTATGCTTTTATACAGCCTTCTATTCCAAGGCGACCTTGGTTTTATTCTCAAAAAATTACTGAACAGAGAATAATATCAACAATTTGTCGCTTGCGTTTTGGGCATGCATGTACATGTCATCTGGCTATGATCAGGGGCAGGGACCATTCTCTGTGTGAATGTGGCCTTGACGACGGTTCCCCGTCTCACATCCTTTTTTCTTGTCCCAAATTGATCCGTCCCTTATATGATATCCTTCCTCATAAAGCTCCCCGTCCCCTTAATGTTCAGTGTTTGTTAATATTTGTGTTTAGTCCGCTTTGTAAATTTTTATGTAAATATATTAAGATTAACAAAATTAAAGTATAAACTAACATATATATAAAGTAATAAGTATTACTAATCCTCTATGTTTATATATTGTATATATATATTTGTCTTGTTATAGATGACGGCAGTATTTTAACTGGAACTCTTTTAAACATGCATTTTTCTGTTGTATAATATTATCTCTTTTTTTTGAATGATGATTTTGTGCTCAACTTGCACGTACGGAACGCCATATTCAAAAGAACAAAACACATGCTAGCTGTTAAATTTCATATGATGGTAATACTTGTTTTGGAAAAAATCTGAAAACTATAAATTTGTGGTTAAGCCCTAAAACTTTAAATTGGAGCAAGATTTGGTTTGAAATCCGCTAGTTTAAGTGAGGTATCAAATGAAAGGCCTCCGGCTAACTGAGCTTGAATTTCAGAAACAGCTCGAGACATAAATCTTTGTATGGACCCTTGATGGGCTAGCCTGACTCGTGCTTCTCCCGTTTTTTTATTTATTGGTATATGTGTAAAATAAATATCGATGTAGACTGACATCGATGTTGGCTGATATCGATGTTTTTCTTTAGATTTTTATCCAACATCGATGCTTTAGCTTCTATGTTAACATTGATGTCAACATCGATGTTTTTCTAACATCGGGCATCCCTCTACCTCTACTCTACTCATTTCTATATAAGTGACGCAATAGCTTTTGATTTTCCACCTATATGCTACAGTAGCCCAAGCACGAACAACTATCGAAAAGTATTCGTAACGTTGTCCTCTACAAATTGCTCTCCATAACGATACGAATACTTTTTCAATAGTTGTTCGCTCTTGAGCTATATATTAATATGTTTGTCAGCACATTCCACCGTCAGTCGCGTCAATGCAGTGCGTCAGACTACTCTTAATATCGTTGAAATTTTTTTTTTGGTTTACCTATACAGGGTGGAAGAGGCAGCGCTTCTTTTACTGAAACTGCATATAGGGTAAAATATTTCAAACCCGGAGCTAAAAAAATTTATCAAGATGCCTCAACAGTTTGGACGTAGGATTTTTTTTCATTT
>DWGR01001924.1:0-14773 GCA_018247715.1 Heliconius burneyi | reverse complement strand
CTTTCTCTAGTTTTGGCTCTAATGTTCCAATATATGTGTTCGAGAATGCGAATATATTTGTTTTCTACACCTTGATTTTTAAGTGCTTGCCATATGCTATTATGCTCTAATGAGTCGAATGCCTTGCTGTAGTCAATAAAGCAACAATAAAAAGTCATATTAAATTCTCTGCCCTTTTCAAATAATTGTTTTACAACATGAATATGGTCTATATTTGAGAAACCACTCCTAAGTCCGGCCTGTTTTCTAGGCTGGCATTCATCCAAGGTCTTAGTTATTCTGTTGAGTATTACTTTAGCAAAGACTTTATAGATATTTGACATCAGGATGATAGGTTATTATTATTATTGAATTATTGTCTCCTTTCTTATAAAGCAATACTATTGTAGATGTTGTCCATTGTTCAGGTATGACTTCACTTTGTAATACTTCATTAAAGATGGATGTTCATATTGGCACAAGTTGTTTCAAGTTTTCAATCCAATCCAGGAGTTTTATCCTTCTTTTGAGTTTTTATTGACTTTTCTACTTCTGCGGGTAATATATCTGGTACTCGATCTCCTCCAGTAAGGTCTATTAACTGGCTTGCGTTTTGTTTTGCGTACAATTTTCGAAAAAATTCAGTGGCTATTGATTGAAATAATTTCTAGACGTCTTGTTTTTCTTTTCCTATGTTGGTCACAGATATTGGGTATCCATTCCACTTTTCCAATTAACTGTTTAGTTGCCTTTTTTATACCTCCCGTTCCCTGAATACTGTTCTCTAAAAAGCCCAGCCTATATTTTTGTCGGTCTCTCCGCATATTACTCTTTATTTTTTTGCTTATCTCAGCTATGTGTTGTCTGGTTCGTTTTGTTTTCATAGCCAAAGATATTAATTCTGGTTCGAAGGAGTTCTATGATTTTGTTTGTAAGCCATTTTGTACTTTGCCTTTCCCTTGAGATACATGTTTTAGTTTCCAAAATTTCTTCAAGTTTGTTATATTTACATTGTGTATTTAAATCTTTTGTGCAATCTATGAAATTTTTAATTTCGCCTTTAGGTTATCTTCATTATTCAGGGTCTTTTTCACTTTAAATGGTCTTTAAATTTTTTACATGAATTAAGTAACAATTTGGTTCTCACCATTCGATGGTTACTGCTAAAGTTAAGGCTGTTTATAACTCGACAGTCCTGAAATTGTTTGTTTTTGTTAGTGAGGATGTAATCTATTTCATTTTTGTAACGGCCATTTGGAGATATCCAAGTCCATCTACTGCTGTCCCGGCTTTTAAATAAGCCGTTAAGTATTTTTAAATTGTTTTCGTACGCAAAGTGCAAAAGTTTTCCGCCGTTTCTAGTTCTTTTCTCTGAACAGTATGGACCTAATACAACCTCTTCGCCGTCTACTCTATTGCCTGTTCTTGCATTGAAATCTCCCATTACAATTAAGTTATTGTGAGTATGTAGTTTTATTGAGTTTGTTACCATAGCATAAAAATCCTCTATTTCTGTTTTGCTTGATTGCTCAGTTGGAGAGTAGACTTGCATAATTGACCACATCTCAGTATTAGGTAGTTTTAAATTGAGTATTGTAATACGTTCGGATATTCCTATAAATTCGTCGATATATGAACTCAGTGCTTTTTGGACAAGAAATCCTGTCCCAAATTGTCCAGGTGTGACTCCATTATAGTAGAATATAAAATTTCCATGATTTTCTATAGCTTCGCCATGGCGTCGAACTTCACTTAATCTCACGATTGACCACTTTATATTTGATATTGCAATTATCAATTCCATCAAGCTTTCATTTGTTCTTAGGTTTAAGGTGTTAAATGTATAAATATTGTTTATTTTTGTGTGCAGTTTCTGCACGGATTTGCTTTTGTTTTGGTTTATTCGGAGGGTAGCGGTCTTCGTCCCCCACGGTGACCAGCCGGCTTGGGATGTTCATTGTAAAATTTGTTTTTAATTTGTTTAGGTTGCGAGTGGCCAAAGTATTTAGTTTTTTGGAGTTCCGTCTTTTAAAACTGCTTCACAAAATTAAGTGTTCCCGGCTTAACAATATTTTTATCAGCTGACTTGGTAGGTGGGTATGGTGATTTATTAATTTTATTTTCTGCCGATACCGACGAGCTTGGCGACCCTGATGTTTCTCGTTTCCTTTTTTCACGATTTTTATCCATTGGATCTTTTATTATCAGCTTGTCTTGTACCAAAAATGCATTTTTTCCTTTCTTCCTTTCTTCAAGTTGTCCTTGTAGTTGCTTCCGTCTTTCTAGTACTTTTTTAGTGTAGTCTTCCATAATATATATTCTTGGAGGCTTCCTCCAATTTTTTGATTTATTTTTCTGTACCATACGCTTTTTCCAAGTTGTAGTAAAGGAAACAATAATTGGGTAGTTCTTACTATCTTTCCACTTTCCAATTCTATGTGCATTGCTAATCTCATAACTATCCATATCAATTCCCATGTCTACAATGAGTTCCTTCATGTATTCTATCAGTTCAACCTCTGTTTTCTTCATTTTCCCTATTCCAAAAAAGATAAGGTTGTTCTTACGTTTTTCTTTATCGACGTTGTGACGTTTTCCTCTCCCACAATTAGTTTCATTTTTTTTATCTAACACCTCCATCACATTTCTTATTATTGAGTTCGTTATAGCAAATGTTTGTTGGTTGAGTTTTTCGTCAATTTTTGCCAATAATTATTCCATCGCTGTTTCCATTTTGTTGGGACAATATTGTATTAAGTTAATTCTGGACCTCCTTTTTTTATTTATTTATTTACTTTGTTTTATTACAAGGTATATATTTCATAATTCGATGTTTGTTAAAATTTATGTGACAGCTCCATCTGGCGATAGCACTGTCATTTACAAGTTAAAAAGCAATAAATAATGCAACGATGTAGCTAGAGGTCGCTTTCCACAGTTGGCCACACATACATTTACGGTGTTACCGTTATAATTTATACTACTTAGAAATACTTAAAGTTCACTGTTTAATTTACAATCACGTTAGTGTTTGTTTAAGGACACCGTTAAGGACATTTAATATTAATTCTATGATATCGCTAGGTATCGTTAAGAGGTAGTTTCGCAACCCTTGCTCTCGTCCAATCACAAAAGTATGCTCCTTGTCGGTCGCCGCCGACCGCCCCGCCACCGACGAGTAAACGAGAAAACGTCGACGCAACGTCGTATTAAGTAACAAAGTAAAAGGATCATTTTTACCGCTACTTACGAAGTAAGACTAAATTTTACGTTACGATTTAATGCAATATTAACGTTATTATTACGGTAATATTCCATTAAGATACCAAGTATCGCTACTAAACTGTAACAATACTCAAGTATCTGTATGGAATTGCCGGTAATTAACGTTAATTTTAAATGTGAATTGGTAACATTAACAAGCCCTGGTCTTATCTACATATAAAACTAGTCTTCAAAATTTCAGCTTTGCTAAAATGACGTAGCTAGGATCTTGCTATCGTGTTAGAAACAGACATCCAAACCTATATTTATCACGTTAATTTCTAAAATTGAAATATTTTCCGAATTTCAAATCTTAAACCAAAACAGACAGAAATCAAAAAAGTTTATATCTATTTTTTTGAGAAGGAATAAAATTTTAATTTTTTAAATAAAGATTTTTCTTAACAAGAATTGAAATAATATTTTAAAAATGTTGAAATACCTTAAAGATATTCTTAAAAAAACTATCACTAATTAAAAAAAAATTAAAATAAATCAGCTTCATGCTCCCCGCACACAGCAAAGTAGGCAGAGGAAACCTAGTGTCAAGACACTCTGTTCCCCACTTTTAGCCGAAATATGGGCATTGCGCGTTAAAGGGACAGTACTCAACGCCGCGCTTTTTTGCCTCGACATTAGAGCGAAGAAATGGGAATATAAATTGAAATAAACATTTCATCTCCTCGAGTAGGGATCGAACCCACAACCAGTCCGCTGTGCCCCTGCGCCACGACTGGCCTCAACATAACTAACTTCAAGTATTATTTAATATTTTTACCTCATATTCATACCAGCTGCACTCAATAGCGTCGGTAACCAATCTACAAGATGAAATCTTTGTTTGGCTATACGAGATTTCTTCTGAATTAACGGACTCCATAAAAGTCCTGCACCTCTTACGCCGCCCTCCCATAGTGTGTTCTTTACCTAGAATAATTAAAATTATTCGTCGTTATTCACCAAAGTATAGAAAACTCATTGAAAAAAATGGAATCGAGACTTTTGAAATACTATGAGGGCTTATAATATTCTGACGCTTTACTAACATAATGATATCTTTTATTGTACATAAAAAAAAACTACTTTAACTCAATCTTGGATATTTAAGGTTTTCGTTAGGCTATGATAAAGCTCTGACAGATTTAAGAATCATAACTTGAATATGTAAGTTTAAGTTTTTAAGTTGAGTTGAGTTCCGCCACTCAACGACTCAAAAATTCGGCGGAAAGTGCGGAACGGAAGTCGGAATTGTCTTAATGGGAAACGGAATGTGTTAACATTAGATTCCCAGGTTCCCTGTGCGGGATACAGCGTGAAGCTAAACCAATACGTCCTGACATAAGTGTGTTCCACAAAAATAATTCTACAGCTTGCTATTTATGAAATGTATACGAGTAACATGGTTTGTAAAATTATATTACTTACCCCTCTTAAAGGATAGTTGGAGGCTCTATTGTCGTTGAAACCTTCTGGCGGTCCGCCGTTGTCCGTAGTGAATATTATTATACTGTTTTCTAAAAGACCTTTGGAGTTTAACGCTGCCACGACTTCGCCCACTGATTCATCCAATTTAGCTAGTACGCCTGAAATATGATGAAAAAATATAGTAAGCTCGAATAGTTGATTTCCTATTGTTACTGTTGTGTTACCTATTTAGAAAAAGAAAAAAAATCTGTCAAGTACGAGTCGGACTCGCCCACCGAGGGCTTCTTTCCAATTCTGGATTGTAGGTCTCCGTACAATTTATAAAAGTTGGAAAATTAATTTGCAGATGTGCATTTGCCCTTAGGCACTTTATAGCAAAACATTTAGTTTCATCTCTATATACTCGTATACTTACATAATAAAACAGTAAAAATATTTTGTCTGTACATTTAATATTTTTGACTGAAATGGATAGAGGGACACTTAAACTTTTTTTTTATTTCTTGTCTGTCTGTCTGTATGTATGTATGGTCACACACATCTTTGAAAATACTGAACCGATTAACTTCAAACTTACACCAATCGCTTTGTTTTAAAGGATTCATTCGTTTCATCAAAATCGGCTTATTAAAAAAAGTTATCGTCGTTTGAATGAACTCAAGGCATTAGTTTTCCTGCGAAAAATTTGTAGCATTTTTTTCTTTATGCAAGACGTCGTACATTATATTCAGATTGCTATATTATATTCCTAATTTCGACTTAAACCATTGAGGTTTAAGTCGAAATTAGTTCAACACACTGATGAAAACGACGACTTGATCTTCAAATCGTTGAATTTTTGAATTCTTCGGTTTGGTCGTTTGAAATAAATATATAAGCATATACAAATGTTTAAAAAACATCCTTTTTACGTGTACTTTGTAATACCTATATATTTATTTATGATTGAGGCAAGACGCACACACAGCCGTAACCGCTGTGCGTAGAAACGTTATACATCCACTAAGGGATTTTGAAAAATTTTTACTCTAAAGGGATCAAATAGGGGTTGAAAGTTTGTATGGCAAAATTTTCAAATCTGCACCCATTTTTATAAAATGTTAAATTTTCTCTTACAAATATTTAATTGAACACGTGTTTCATGGTTTTCTAGAATTCACCCCTTAAGGGTGCAAATAAGGAGTTGAAAGTTTGTATGGAAAAATCTTGAAATTAGCACGGATCTTATAAAATTTAAAATTCAGACTCTCAACAATATACTCGTATCATTGAACACGTGTTTCACGTTTCATTAGAATTCACCCCGAAGGGGTGTCATAAGCGGGCGTCATAACCAAGTGTCATAAGCGATTGAAGCTGCGCGCGTCCACTAGTTATAGCTTTTTTGCAAATTAACTCGGTAGACGCATATACGGCATAGAGCAAATTACATTTCACCTAATATTAGCATACAGTTATCTTATGTAGATATATGTTAATTAAAAAGGAGCGTTGTTATCAAGCAAAACATAATGTATAAATAACAAGAAGAAAATAATATGAATGATTATAATAAAAATGATATGCTTCTTGCTTTTTCCCGCATGTAGCAAAAAAAATTTTTCAAAACACTGTTTCCGCCTGACATCGAGATATTGGATACAGAATAACAGAATCTCCCCTCGATTCTTCCTCCTGAATGGAGTTCGAATCTATAACTATTGTTTAAATTTTAAACTATCTACCCGTGACCATGGACTAACATATACTCGTACACTGTGCGAAACGTGAGGTTTTCAAAAAAAAAGACTAAATATATACGATTGATTCGTTTTAAGAGTTTCATTTTCATTGTGTATAAATTTTGAAAATCAATGACACTTATACCGTGTTCACAGTTAGATATGTATGTATCACTGCACTACGATGGCTTAAATTATTTGATGGCTAAATTGTACAATATTGTCAAGGACTCCGTGGCGCAACGGTAGCGCGTCTGACTCCAGATCAGAAGGTTGCGTGTTCAAATCACGTCGGGGTCAATTCAATTTATTAATGTTTCTTTTGAAATTTATATTTTATGTTTATATTTTTTTATTCTTATATATGCTAGTTATAATAAAAATACAAGCATTGTCACAAATTTAACTCTTTCAGTTTAAAAGACAAGCACTCCATGCATTTCGTACCTAGTAAAAATTTAATTCCTCATAATGAAGTTCGCCGCACATTGCAGGGTAAGGACTTTTACTAAGCTACTTTTGATTGTTTTGTTCCCGAGTGCGAGTAAAAAATGTGCCAAAAATTCAGAAAGCCTAACGTCAGGGTGGCCACAATTTGTCGATCATACTACATACATATTATGTGTACGGTCGACTTTGAACATTGAAAGTTTACTTTTAAAACTTACCTGCAAACTTCTGTCGCTGATAATCTTCAATATGGGAAAAGTTAGCTATAACGTCATCTGGCGCGCGTATCGGTTCATTGGGGTTGCCCGTGTGCACCGCTGAGTGGGACACCATTAGGAATAAAGGATCTGCCTCGTTATGGCTGTGTATTATCTACAATTTTACATTTTTTTTTATTAAATACGAACATTCAATTAAATGTTCACTGCGGCCTGAGGTCAAAATCGACCTCATATAGAAACCACGCCGGTGCCTTCTATGTAAGGCATGAAATATGAGGCCAATTTTGATTTTTCATCAAAGATTATGTAAATGGAAAAATGATCATAAAAAATATAAAGTCAGAAATATTAGTCTGTAAAACACTACCTTGACTGCTTCTTCTGTATAAATATCTGTTGCGTATTTCCCAAACAAATCGTGAGCCACTGACATATCTGTAATTAGTACAGTTTATTACACAGTTAAAATAAAAGATTATATTAGTAAAATAATAATAGTTTGAAGCACAACAACGACGCAACGCTAAGAATTTTTTTTTAAATCTTTAGGTTTTTGGTTAAAAATCTTAATTTTAATATGAGTCCAGTCAAGTCCAGTCATGGCGCAGGAGCACAAGCATATGACTGTAGGTAAGACAGGATGTGGGGTCAATTCCCACAAAAGAAAATGAAATATTTACTATTAGAATTTGAGTTCCGATACCCAACACGCAATGCGAAAGTGGAATGGAAAGTGGACAACGGAAGTATCTTAATAAGGACAAGGTAATTAAGAAGGTTCCCTCTGCCTACACTGCTATGTGCGAGATACAGCGTGAAGCTATAAAAATGTATAAAATATATACGAGTATGTAGTAACATTATCGTAATGGCTTTAGTAAGAAATTAAATGTTATTGTCATTAGAATGTTTCTTGCCTTATAAATTAAATAAATAAAACTCACTTCTTCTAAAGTCAAATCCCCAATATTTTTTTTCCATATTACTATGATCATACATATCTATCTTCCCTGCCCAAAATCCTAAGTGACTGTCAAAACTAAAATAAAAGGAAAGAAAATTATTAGTTTAAGTTCCTTGTGGTAAAAAATTGTATAAATCAGCTTCACGCTGTATTCCGCACACAAGCAGAGGGCAGAGGGAATTCTGGAGGTATTGCGTGTTGAGTGGCAGAACTCAACGCCGCGCTTTGATTCGACACCAGAGTGAAGAAATAATAATATAAATTTAAATAAATATTTTATCTCCACGAATGGGGTTCGAATCCACAACCAGTCGGTTTTACAGTTACACTTTGTGCCCCTTCGCCACGACTGGCCTTTTTCTGCCTAATTTGGAAAAATCCGTACTAAAAACGTTATTATCGATTTAGTACTATGATATGATATCAGCATAATTAGTTAACTCAAGAAGTAACATACCCTCTAAATAAAGGTAAATATTCTCTCTTATATGAGCCTAAATGCCATTTGCCCACTAAGTGTGTTTTATAATGTAACTCCTTCAAATACTGCGGCAGTAGTTTCTCAGATAAAGGCAAGCCCCGTGGTTCTGCGCCAAATATCACTGTATGTTGCATACCTAAGTAAAATTAATTTTATTTGTTTAAAAAACTAAAAAGCCGTTTAGGTATCTAAACTGCCATAAGTTTATGATCATCAAAGGCATCCCAGGGTTTCATCTCTACTTCCGGTCTCCATCGTCAGACTTCTGACCATTTGACGATGATAAATCACCTGATCTACGTATGCCAATGATAAAGTATATATTATGACGAAATAGTGCCTTATCTGAATAAACTCAAAAGGGGCTTAAAACCACATGTACTCGTATGTTTATTATTTAATATATAATAATTTATAAATTTAATATATAATTTCATAAATGGCAAAATCATAACAAAATAATACAAAACAAACCAGTATGTATCGGATACTTGGCCGTCATGAGCGCGGCTCGCGACGGCGTGCATATAGGGGTTACGTAGTAGTTGTGTAACATAACGCCGGAGTATGCGAGCGCGTCGATGTTCGGCGTTGGTACTTGGTTCATACCGTGGAAGCCTACATCGTTCCAACCCTGGATAGTAATAAGAATATGAAAAACGGAGAACGAAGTGTCTTTATATTACTATGCTAAATGGTAGATGTAAGAAAAATAGAATATATGAATAAGTGACATAGGATTATTTTTTTTAAATGTTCTTATAGTTATACATCTAATAATTATTACACTTTATTTTACTTATTTGACTCTATAAGGGTTCCGTTTTTATCTTTTGAGATACGGTAACAGGAATTAAAAGAGTTGTGCTATGAGAGCTTGTACTAGATGTACTTATTCTGACCTTTTATTCTCATTACTCAGACCTTTTTTCCTTAAATATAAATCTATCAATTTCGTTCATCTAAAAATGATAACATGTTACTTGTACCTTTTTTCTTATGGCGGCAGAATAGTAATGTTCATTATAACGTTAATAATGTATGCTATTTTTAAAGTGAATAACTTGAGAATAGCGTGCTATCTTCAATGATAAAAAACGAAAAAAAATTGATTTTACTAGAAGCTAGAAAAAATATTGTAGATTTTTTTCGCCTCTGAACAATCAGGTCAGTGTTATTTAAGCAAAAATGATAGGTTTTTGCATTTGCGCTGATGAAAAATATTACGTAGATAATTTTATCGATTTTTTATTAATAACCTTTATCCCTAAGCTTAAAAAAATCAAGTACAAGAGCCTGTGGTATTCTAATTATAGAACAATGGGGTAAGAGGTGACCAGTTTGAATACTCTATGGACATACAATATTAATATAAAGATAACACTTACAAAGACAAAAAAGGGAAAATACAGTTTATTATTAATTTCAAACGTATAACTTAGTAAATGAGAAGTAAGTAAATATGAGCTAATGCAGCGATGTAATTTTATAAGTCACGCTCATGCTGCGATTCACATACACGTACATCCTGTGTTTCATTAATAAATATCATGAAGCAAAATATAGCTAGGTATTGGCTGCCAGCCCTGACATCACCTAGATAAAATTAAGGTCATACTTAAAACAGATTATGAATTAAACTTCAGTCATACAACTGTGTCTGTGCCTTTATAAGTACCTAATAGATTAGTTTTGTTTTAGCTTCACCGTATATTCCGTTAATAACAGGTGAGGCCAAAGGAATCTAATGTTAGTGTCAATAAAGTGTTATAAGAAAAAAGAGCACAATATGGACCACTGGTCTATATTTAGAATTACTAAAGTAGTCCATATGACAAGAGCGTAACTTTTTGAAATTATTATATTGTAACCAAATTTTGAAACTAGTTGCTGCTTCGAGTTACATTAAAAATTCTTCCTAACACTGATGTTTGAAGTATGTTGTGACAATAAGATATCCGGAAATTTCAATTTAAAGTCGCGCGTTAACTATTTTTCAAATTTATATTTTTTGTAAGTTGGTAGTATTGTACCAATTTTTGGCGCGATCTGGCAGCTAGTTTGTTGACAGCACTCAGTTTAGTAAACACACCTCAGTAGTGCGCGGCGATTTTTATAATGAATCAAATAATTGAACAAAGAGTTTGCATTAAATTTGGTGTTACAAACAAAATTTCGTGTACGGAAACGTTGAAAATTTTGGGAGAGGCTTACGGTGAATCAATTTTATCGAAAAAAAAGTTTATGATTGGTACAAAGTGTTCAAAAACGGCCTTGAAGATTTGCCTCGTTCCGGACGACCTTCAACCTCTTCAACCGATGAAAACATTGAAATTGTGAAGAAAACTGTGCTCGAAAATCGTCAAACCAGTGTTAGAGCGTTAGCACAAGACCTTAACATCTCTCGAGAGTCGGTTCGTTTGATTTTGGTTGACATTTTGGACATGAGAAAGGTCGCTGGCAGACTTGGCGATAATGCAACATCGCGTCGAGCTCACGTCGTGACCGAATTTAAGACCAAAAACTCGATAAATACCATCGATCAACCACCGTACTCACTAGACCTAGCTCCGGCCGACTTTTTCCTGTTCCCTAAACTCAAATTGCCACTCCGAGGACACCGTTATGAGTCAATTGAACACATAAAAGAGAATTCAACGATTGAGCTAAAGAAGATCCCGGAAAGTGCTTAAAAAACATGTATCGAAGATTGGAAGAAGCGTTGGCACATGTGTATTGCATCAAATGGGGCCTATTTTGAAGGCGACAAAATAAATATTGATGAATAAATTAATAATTTTTGTTTTATTTACAATTTCCGGATACCTTATTGTCACAATATACATCATTATTACTAAATAAATAACAACAATGTTATATTATTCTTAAATTATTTACTATAAATCTTCATCACATTTGTAAACAATAAGAAAATGGCTGCCACTGACGCTGACGCCGGTACCACGGCGTTCGCAATGTTACAGCGGGATTCAGAGGAGGGGCAGAGTCACCCAATATGACTAACTTCACTTCGCTAGAAGCTATAGACACATATCGACAGACGATGGTGATCCATATTTAGGAAATTTACTCTTCTAGAATACTGCCAATGGTCATTGTCGATGACCTGAAAAGTCAAATAGAGGCGCCAGACAGGATGACCATAGGCTCTGGGGTACCTTCGACTGACTAAGTTGTTGTATTGATCCGTGACTCGTATACGAACGTTTGGGATATATAACGATTTGCGATCGATTGAAGACTTTTTTTAATGTTCGCTATTAAAAGTATTCTTAAAAAGCCTTATCTAGCGTAATTAATCTAAGAAGTCACTTTAGCAGATAGACTGCATAAAAAATTCTTAAAAATTGAATTATTCTTAAAATTTCAATTATATAACCAACCTGCTGAGCAACAGAGCGTTAATATATGTACATTAAGGCTTATGCGAGGAAACAATTTAATAAAATATCTATTTGTTGTGAAGTACTTATGTCATTTATTACTTCACAAATTAATATAATAATGCAGAAGTACACCTACAGCTAGTATCTTCTGCATTTTTGTGTAAAAAGACAATAGAATAATAATTATAATGAGCAATTTCACGGTTTTTTCCCACATATCAGGATTGGCAAAGGGAATCTGATGTTAAGATATTTTTATCGTTCTCTACCTTCTGCTCAATTTTTAAAAGATCGTAGTTGAGTGGTAGAACTTAATGCAGCGTTTGTCTGCTAAAAGAAAACGAAAGTAATGTAAACTATATAACTTATTTACACTAGTCATTAGTTCAATTCATTCATCTTATATAATTATTGCGACATGCTCGCGGCTTCGCCCGTTGGAACTACACAATTATTTATTTACTAATCTAAATTACATTCTCATTAAAATTATCATTTAAAGGCAATATCTACACATACATTAACAATTAAAGTTTTAATTGAGCCAATTAAATAAAATAGTTGTTTGTAGCTATTTTGTCCAGCAAAATATTTTACATTGTAATATGTTTTTATTTATGTACCGATTTATATAAAAACAATAAATGTGAGGAGTGTATTAACACTAGGTGCCCTCTACCTACCCTGCAGTGTGCGGGATACAGCGTGAAGCTGATTTTTTTTTAAATAAATGTCAAGGAAAGTCTGTATTTAAATCGGTAAAGGTGTGTATGGGTTAAGTATGCACAAAGCACATAAAAATGATTAAAAATCATTGTTTTGGGTCGTATTACATTGATACCATACGGGTGACGACGGCCTCAGATGCCATACGGACAGCGATCGGATACAATTTGATTATATGTATATATCTATTTTTTTTTATCATAAATTGTATTGTTCCGAGCTGATTGGACATAGTACATAAGCGCCTCTTGTCAATGTTACTTAACAGGTCGAACGTACACGTATTTACTGTGGTACGCTATACAAGAATAATTATCATAATACAATACATGTCACATGCTACGAGACAGGGCCTTGTTTAAATTGTGAAATATTTAACATAGTAACAACCACTGAAGGAAATGGTGTGAAATTAAGTTATCTATACTACATACTAAATAAGCATTCTTTAAATATATAGGAATAAAAGAATAATTGTAAAATTTGTTATCGTAAAATGTACATATATCACACGTCGCAAGGGCAACTTGATCAAAGAACATTTTATTCCCAATTTTCCTCATATTTTTGACCTTACAATTAAATGTCAACGTTGTCGCCAAAAATATTTTTTGTCAATTGTTTTGCTTGTTTCATTTGTTTAGAAAAAAATAATCGTTAAGTTCGACCTACCAAAAACAAAACTAAAGACTTATTTAAAATGGACTTATTTATATAATATATATGCAATCATAGTATGCAAATTGTTTTCAATTTACACTTTGTCCCGCATATAGCAGCTAGCATAAAGACGGGTAGGCCTAATTCGGTTTGTTTTGATCTTTTCATAGCGCTCTTTCTCCGCATTTAGAAGAGTAGGCAGAGGAAACCTGGAAATCTAGTTAATATATAAGTATATACTCTGTTCCCCTTCAGGACACCTCCGTTTCCCACATCCCACCCAATTCCTTAGGCATTGTTTGCTCGGAACAGATTGACGGATTTTATTTTTTTAATTTCTTACTGAAACTGTCCATACATGTTATACGGCGTCTTAAATATCGTCAACGTTTTTAAAATTCGGGTTTCCGAAGTAATGTTTTATATACGAGTACATGTGCAACGTGTGTAACGGTCTAATTTACATTTTAAAGGGCCTTATACATTTAGAGTTACTAACTGTATTTTTATATTAATTAACTAGATATTCGATTATTTTTGTTTTTAATATTATACTTTGATATTTATGCTATTAAATATATGTAAAATATGGCATTCATTTGCTCGAGTGGGAATTGAAACCACAACCTGTAGCGTACAGTAGCTCACTTGTGCACCTGCACCTGGCCTCTATACTTAAAATAAGTTTAATTATTTGTACAGTACAGTACGACAATACCTATCCGGTATTTTGCTTTTACGCAAATATTTGCTTTAAATGATGAAAAAACTTATATTGCACTTTGACCTAACCATACTAAAGAAAAATATATAATCTAAATAAATACCAATAGGATTTGAACCCGCAACAGTCGCAGTACCCAACGATTTCTCAACATATTTTAATTAAATAAAAATAAGGGCACTTACCAGATCATCAGCCACAATTAAAATTATATGTGGCTTATCACATTTGCTTGAGGAAAACAAAAATAATAATAACAATATAAACATAATAGTTCCCAGTATAAAGATAACGTACGGACGGATGGACGCTAGCTGCATTTATGTCAATGTCAGTGCTAAGTGGACTTGCGAGGTAAGCTTTGGTCTTGATAACGGTGTGTTGCCAGTTCAGTGGCGGAAATTTCCTTTAACTGATTTTTTTTTAATGAATTTTAGTAAATTTGCCTTATTATCTTTATTAATTCTTTTAATGAACATTACTTAAAATCAAAAGACTTAAAAAGTTTAAAATAAAAAAGATAAAAACGGACTCTAGTTGAGGTTAGTGTTACCGCAGTCAGTATTTGTTTTTAAAAAAAGGTATAATAAATTTTAAATAAAAATATGTTTCTGTTTAAAAATTGAACCCACACCCTTCGCTTGTCTTTTCACTGTGTAATGTACATAGTGCACCAGGATTGTATTAAGTAATATAAACCATGGTTATATTATTGAAAATTGATAAAATAAAGGTCGCTTTTAAATTAAGA
>DWGR01001923.1:0-14778 GCA_018247715.1 Heliconius burneyi | reverse complement strand
ATGCTTTGATTACGATGGAAGAAAGATGCATAAATGCTCGTATAATTTAATTGCACTAAGAAGCTTGAGTCTGCGCTCAACAGGTACGCAGTCCTAAATAAAATATTTGACTTTAATTTCAGCTTGATACCTCTACACTATCTCGACATAAAGGGTCCGGACAGACGGATGATAAATTAATACTGTAAGGATTATATTTTTTTCGTTTTTAGGTACGGAACCCTAAAAATTAAATAAAACTATAATCTTAAAATAAAAATGTAGCTCTAAGCTATAAAACCGTAACATAAGAATATCATCTCCACAATCAGGGGTCTTAATATTGCTGCACTAAATAATATCTAGCCTGAAAAATGCCTTTTATTGGCATCCTTTCGTTTTATGTCCCTTTTATGACCTCTCTAGTTATATTTGTATGTCTTATTGGGAAACGGGCACACATTACCGATAGAAATCAAGTACGGTCTAAATAAAACGTTTGTTTCTGTTGTATTGTACTTATATAAAATTATCCTTTGTATGGAAAAGACAAGGCAAACGAGCGTTTGAGGAGATGAGAACAGCACTCCATACGAGGCCGAACCAGGGCCCTAAATAGAGCCAATCTTTTTTTTTCATTATTTATTATGATTTTTTTATTAGAGTGAGCTATGATTTCAATTGTTTTTTTTTTGCAAATTAATGCAAAAAGGACAAAATTAAATAATTATACACCAGATGCTAACAAAATTTTGATATATAAAAATATTATTTTATGATCTACTCATAACTTTATTTAAAAACAAAGACTTTTTTTATCTCTTTAGTAATCCTGACATTTTAAGAATTTTTAACATTAGAACTCCATTTTAACGAAAAACCTTTTAACTCTTGTCTATTTAAGAAAACAAAATAAACATAAAATACTGCAATATGCTGCAAAAAAGTTAAAAAACTTTTGTTATTATATTATAGAGTGTGTATGTATGAGAGTGTAAACGTGAAAGGTTGTGGGTTTGATTCCCACTCTAGGAAATTACATATTTTATTAAAGGTGACCTGGCGAACTTAGTACCGCCTAACAGTCATCTATCATATCTTTTCAATAGAGTGAGGCGATTACAATGAAATAAAAACTAAAACCTACTTTGAGTTACTTGCAATTTTTTAGTATAAAAGTTGCTTAAATTTGTTGCGTATTTTTTACCTGTTACATGTTCACATAAACAGACAAACAGACAAAAAAATCTAAAAAAGCTGGAAATGGATTCTGTTAGTTATCCATTAACACCCTGGCTATTTTTTTAAATATTCGCAATTTATGGAAATAATTTTTCTACAGATTCGTCATTCGTCAAATATAGATATAGATTTTCATTTCTTCAGCCTCTCCTGCTACTACTCGTCTATTTTAGAATACAACAAAAATAATACATCAAAAATACTGCAAAATCTTAAAAAATAAAAAAAAAAATCCTTTTGTTGTTGTTATTGCAGAGTGTGGATTTACAAATTAATATTTAAGTGTACAATTTGTAGCGTCATTCGATCCATCAACGTCAAGGCAGGGTTAGCGCTGACGTTGCGCAGACCTATAGCTTAGCCGCTTTATATAATTGAATTGACGACGACAATACAATTTACAATTAGTGTTTTCATTTAAATATAATTAATGATATATTAATACAGCCGATAATTAAGCTTAATTTGTAAATGTAATAATTTATTATTTAAAAAATAAAATTATTAAATAGGGGAATAAACACATCAAAATTATGACCACATTCGTGGCGCAGTGGCATAACTGTAAATACGACAGATGTGGGTTCAATAAAAATTTTCTTTTGTTCGCTCTGTTAACATGACAAAGCGTATCTCTCTCAAATACACGTGTCACCGCGTGATTATTTTTAGATTTTCTAATTTTCAAAAAAAATATTTTTCTTTTATAAGTGTTGTAACTAATATTTAAATATCGATGATTTAGATATATATATAAAAAATATATATACTTTATTGAATAAAATTAAAATTAGCCGATATGTAAGTAAATACTGACAGATCATCAGATTCTTGGTCTATTCGGGAGATGTGTAAAGATATCTTAACAAAACATAATCAGCAAGGGACCATTAACATCTAATAAGAAACGATTATTGAATAATACAAAATATCTTCAAGCTCTAACCCGCATAGAAAGGTGGGCAGAGGGATCCTAATATTAAGACACTCCCTTCCCCTCATTCTTATTAGCTGAACGAGTGTCCCCTAGTGGGATTCGAATCCGCAACCATCGCCACCACCATTTACAAACAGACACTGTGCTGCTGCGCCACGACAGCGTCTACGATTCGTGATAACCATAAATGAATGGCATTTAGCATTTAGCACTCAGAACGCAATACCTCCAAAATTTGGAGGAAATTGGAGAACTGAGTGTCTTAACACTTAAGCTACCTCTTACTACCCTGCTTTGTGCGCGATCGACCGTGAACCTGATTTATTTATTATTTTCCAAAACGTTAATATCAAATAGAACAATGAGATCTTATTTTCAATTTAATTTAATTCCGACTAATTCTATATTAATTTATTAGTAAATATTTCTGTATAGATAATAGTGAAAAAAACACACATTTTTAAACATATTTTAAAAATATTTTTTAAATGTGGTACGTAACTGTATGTAATTTCAGATAAATATGTTTTCTTTCAGTTCATTTGCTCTTGTATTTTTTGTATTATTTACCTTATATTAATAAAAAGTTTTTATAAATGTAGAATTTGAATGAGCACTAATAAAGATATAACACATGGTCACGTATACAAAAAAATAACTTGATTTCTCGAACCCTGAATGGCGATCGAACTGCGTATTCGAGTCTTATCTTCAGGCTTAAAGATTAATGGTGACCCACTGCGCCACTATAGCCTCTCTTGTCGTTACCGTCGCTTTTATGGCTCAGCGGTCAGAGTGCCCGATCGGTTTCCAAGAAGCGCGGGTGCGGGTCACGCTACGTTAAAATTTTTATACGTTTTCTAAATAAGTATCAGACTGTAAGAGTCACAGTAAATCACATCACTATCCAAGCTAAAATCTCCCCTACATACATAATACAAGTCTATCGATAACAGCTTTGGATTTTATTCAAGTAGAGCTTTATCATATAATCCAAAATGAATCAGTAAAAATTTTTATGAATTTCCTTTATGCCGCATAATGTTTGAAGCTACATTGACACAGTGAGATACCGTCAAATTGTAAGTGTGGTGGTTCTGTGTTCGATTCCATTCATTTCTGACTGAAGTATATTCATTTCTTCGCTCTGGTAACACAAAACGCGGCGTTCATTTCCGCCACTAAATATATAATGTCTCTTATGCGATCTCAAATCGGAGAACGAAGAGACTTAACTCTTTTAACAACGAAGTGTTACATGTAATACAAGTATATAGCGTTAAGCTGAAAAAAAGAGGCCGCCGTGACGTAGCGGCACAAGGGTGTGACTGTAACGCGACGGTTGTGGATTCGATCCCAACTCGAGGAAGTGATATATTTATTTACGTTTATATTTCCATTTCTTCGCTCTGGTGTCGAGGCACAACGCAATGCCTTTAGAATTCGGCAGAAAGCGGGGAACGGAGTGTCTTAATCCTAGGTTCCCTCTGCCTAGCCTACTGTTGCGGGATACAACGTGAAGCTGAAAAAAAAATCCTTATAGTTCTAGAGAATAGTAATAGTGTAGTGTTCCCATTCTAGGTAAACTTTATTTATAAGATATTTCTATTTCTTCAGCATAAAAGACACGTCGCTTTTTCATGTTATAATAAAACAAACGGTAGCTCTAAAATTAATGAAAAGTGATACTTATACAAGTTAATAAAATCTTTATCATATCACCTACCCATATTATTTGGTAATCTGTATTGCTCGTCTTTTAGAAAATTTGTATGGTTTTATTAAAAATAACATAAAAGAATATCTTGTGTATCTTAAAAGCTCTAAGAATTCCATGTAAAAATAGACGTTCAAAAGCATTTGCCAGCAATATTTCACCTGGAGTCAGATATACCACCAACTGTGAACACCAGGCGGACGTAGCTTCCTCGACTTTGTAAAAAGTAGAAAAGTCGTAGTATATTCTGTTGCATATATACCTACCTAAGTACCAAAATAATAATTTCATAACATTTATTATAGAAAATGAATGATAGCTACATAAATAAAACTTGTAGCCTTGTAGTAAAAGATGTATATCACTAATACTGAAATAACATAAAATAATTAAGTAAAATAAATATCAAAATACGTAATAAGGTTTTAAGGAGCTTACAAAAATAAAAATATTCAATATAAAAAAAACAGCTGCACACTGTATCCCGCACATAGCAGGGTAGGCCGAGGAAAAAGACACTCTGTTCCCCCCTTTCTGCCGAATTCAGGAGGCATTGTGTGTTGAGTGGCAGAACTCCGCCTTTTGCCTCGACACCAGAGAGAAGAAATGAAAAATACAAATGTAAATAAATATTTCACTTCCTCGAGTGGGGATCGAACCTACAACCGCCGCGTTATAGTCACACTCTTCTGCCGCTACGCCACGATGGCCTAACGGCCACCTCCAATATTCAACAAACGGAATATTCAATAAATTTTTAATATATATAATGTGATTTATATATATTAAAAAATATATATAAATCACATTATATGTGATTTATATATATTTTGGTTTGGGTTAGTGGAATAAATTAACTAAATTTGTTTCTCTGTAAATTAGAGAAACGACAATTACAGTTAATTATTCGTCTCTCTCTCTTTCATCTTTAATCTGTATCCGCTCTGCTTTAGTTTATAACAATTAATTATTCTTTTCTTACTTTGCTTTTGTCTTAGCACGTGTTCACTCTTTCATACCTTCTACGTGGCTGTCAATTAATTTGAGACATCTGACGCGTGTTATAGAAGCGCGCGCAGATTATATTAAGCGCGCTATTTTTAAAGAGAGTATATTCTCTTTACATATATATTTTATTAAATATGTGAGCGGCATTGAATTTCACCAGTCAACACGCCTCTGCCTAACCCACTGTACGCGAGATACAGCGGGAAGCTGAAACTAAAATATTGTAAAATAAAACCGTCGTTGTGGCTTATAGTAAGCGTGACGCTTGTGGTTTCGAGTTTCACTCCAAGGGATGAATTATTTTCATTTCGGCGTCACTCAACAAGAAATGTCTTGACATTTCGAAATTTCAAGTTTTCTCTGCTCCTCTTGATTTATTTGAATGAATTTAATGTATACTAATAGTATGGTATGGTATTTTATGTTATGGGATGGTATTATAATTTGGTTATTGATATTAAAACATATAGACGACAACCCAGCTAGTCCAACAGACATACATCGAATGTGGTAAAACCCTTACCAGTTTTGTTTGACAAAACTCAATTTGTAACGTAATGTACGTCAACGAGACTTCGAATTTTCGTAACGTGAATAATTTTCAGCAACACAATATTTTCCATTACAGTCGTATTGCGAAGTTTCACGAGAAAATCGCTGAATTTGAAATTGTATGATCAATAATATTTTGCAATTTCTAGTTAGTTGACAACACATACAGTTTGCTATTTCTGATATTTCGGATGACACAGACTATTTGTATATATATCATTTTGTTTAAGAAGCAAGTAAAGCTGAGTAAAGCTCTTTTATTTAGTATGTACATGTGTGTGTGTGTGTGTGTGTGTGTTTATATCCTATGTTTAAAATTTTAAAAGAATCGATTTATAGTTTTCTTAATCTATTCAATCGCCTTTTTTTTCTCTAAAGTGATTCGGTTCTTCTATGTAACAACATGGAAACATCAAATATGACGTTATTGAAAAATTTAAATCACTATGTAATTTGAAAAATATATTTAGAATGTCCTAATTTTTAAACAACTAAAAGTATTTAGCAAAGAATACAAACTATTAATTTCTTCGTAAGCAAACACAGCATCAACACTTACTCGTATACCAAAAAAGAGAGACGAGAGATGCTCTGCATTTAATAAGTTTTATTTCTCTTCCGGAACAAACGTAACTTCAGTGGGTTCCTGGAGCCAAATCCCGCAATCAAGAAAGGGCTTTGCTCTTAAGAAGGACGTAAATAAATTGCTGTGTTAAGACTGTTTAGTGCTACAATTTAGATGTACTAACCGCTGCTTGCCAACTTTGTTCCACACTTACTATTTGAAATTTGTATTTCTAAGCTTATATGAATGTTATGTTAGCATGTTAGGACTTATGATGCCTTTATCTAGCCCGTCACCAATATCAACCTCAATCATCAATATATATTTTTGCACAAATAATTTAAATCTCTATGGCCATTGCGTTCACAAACATTGCGTGACCGAATGCCGTGAGACTGAATTATTTTAAGAGAGAGCTACAGAGCGGTGAAATAAAAAAAATCATTTCCTCGAGTGGAAATCAAACCAATACCGTCCCGGTTTAATAGGTCACTTTACCACTGCACTACAATACCCTATATAATGTTTCCATAAATATTTGTTTAAATTACTTTATTTTTTTATTCTTAACCCTTTATTAGGCGCATTAAGAAAATCACATAATAAGGCGTACGGGGTCTTAACCCCAAAAGAAAATCAAGAAAAGATTGACAAAAGTATAATAAAAAAGAAATAAAAATTTATTAAAAAAATAATCAATCTTATCAGCAGATTCTTCTGTTCTGCATCCGATACAATAAGCCTTCAAGTATTGCTGACATATAAATTTATGACACTTGAAACATTTTGTGTACTTATGTATTATATGGACTTATGTCAATAAAATTCAAGTGCAAATCTTTTAGGATTGCAGCCATTATCAGTCAGCCCTAAGATGTCTACATTTTCGCAGTAGGGAGTGCATCACGGTCTCTTTGGAACTTTTCCAAATAACTTTTACAGAGCCGTTTTAAAATATATCTAATGTTAGACATTTCAAATAAATAAAAGCTGGAAAAAGGGAAAATCAAAGTAAAGCCAAAAATAGATTAAATAAGTACTCAGTAAAAATACACAAACAAACAAAACTAAAAAACAGTATATTAATATTAACTGATCGCATGGGGTCAGTACTCTACAAAGCAGCAACACTTGCGCGCGAGTTGATTTAGGGACGTGACTAATTTGCGTACCCCGCGGGCTATTACGCAGCTGGAAAGAGCGCGAACGCACTCTAAAAGCTCAGAGTTTTTCTTCAATGTGTAATGGCCCTGACCCCATGTGCCTAATTAAGGATTGAAAATTAAAGTAATTTTATAAGAAACGAAACGGAAGTGAATATCTAGGTCGCTCTATTAAAAATAAATCAATGAGCATACAAGTAAATGAAGGTTAGATATCAAAATGTAAAATATTTTACGCTCTTTTTACAAGTTAACAGCTAAAATAAAACTTTGGAGAAATTCTTCATTTATAGATCAACATATTCATTTGAGGTGGAGATAACTTAGCGTAAAACTGGATTGTATCCCAATTCGCCTGCCTATATAGCAGGCTAGGCAGGGAGGAACTGGGAACCTAGTGCTAAGACACTGTGCTCTCATTAAGATATTTCCGTTTACAATTTTCACCCGAATACTGAAGGCATTGCGTATTATGAGTGTATATCATATGTATAGCAGGGTAGGCAGAGGGGACCTAGGAACGTAGTGTTAAGACACTCTGCTCTTATTAAGACACTTCTGTTTGCAAATTTCACTTAAATTCTGAGGGCATATATCTTGTATATTACAGTCACACGCTTGTGCCTCTACGCCACGACTGGCCTGCTGTCAATTATTGTACTTATTATATCATAAATAATCAAGAGACCTTAAAAATTAAAAATAAAAACTATTAAAATGTTTTATCATAATATATGGATGACCAAAAAAAGGTAGCCGCGAAAAAGGTAGAAGCGGGTAAATTTTAGAAAGGTAATTTTAAAGAAGATACTAAACGGTTACAAAGTACAGTTTAAATAAATTAAATCTTTTTCATAATTTGATAAACTATTTCCTTAGAATTGTTAGTTACTTCAAAAGACTATTTTAGCTAACTTCCTTAGGAGCACTTGAAGAGATATTTACTGACACAATGACGACTTATTATAAAAGTGGATAATCTTGTAAAGAAGAGCTAGTCGAACGTCATATTTTTATTTATTCAATGTACCTACTTTAGAATTTGTAGTAATTTATAAAGTAAACAATTATTTATTTAAGAGATAAAATAAAACACCGGTTAAGTGTGACGACTTCCCCATCAAGGTTTCAAGGGGAAGTATTTCGTAATTTATAAAAGTTCACAAGCTTGATGACGTTTTTAATAGAAATAAAGGAAAAAAAGCCTGCAAGTTCTCACTTATTTCCAAATGGCAGAATTGATAATCGGGGAATACCCTATAGATTTTACTCAATTAATTTACGGGTGTATGCAATCATTGTGTATGAATCTCCGTTCCCCACTTTCTGCCGAATTCTAGAGACAATAATATATTTTATAATTTTTCGGTACAACGAAGCTTCGATTGAGAGGCATGACTCTATGAAATTATTTATAAAATTAAAATCTTATATGTTTGGGAATTAGTTGAATTATATTTTACACCATGCATTTCACAAGAGCAAAATTACTCGTAAAATTTGTGACTTACATAACTGCTATCTCTCTTTGTGCTCTTCTTGCAGGTATGTATTTAATATAAGAAAAATATTTACATGATTTGAACGAAAATTCATATTAATTAATTTTATTAATAATATTTAATTATTTAATTTTATTATTAATTTTTTTTTACTAATGTACAAAAACATTACATTATCATAAATTAATATAAAAACATACAGACACACAGTTTCTTAATACTTTATATATAATTTATAGAATACAGTTTTTAATAGTTTATAATTTTATTCCATCTAATTGTTTAAGGTCAAAGTAAACATATAATTAAAAATAATATATTATTTTGTTACAATTGCAATCTATGACTTTACTGTCGAGAAGCATAAGAAAAAGAAATGACACTAGTAGAGAGGGTAATTTTATTTAATTTCCTTTGTTTCCAAGTTTCTAAGGGATGTGATTTAAGCTTAAATCAACACAGAGTATCTCTGATGGTAGCGTTTTACTCTAAATAAAATGCTTTAAGAGATTCTATGATAAATTTATACTTTTTTTTTATTTTACACTTTTACACGTTTTTTCATTCTTCTTGACAGAAAATTAAGGAATATCTCTGGCTCTGGCTAAATAAAAGATATATGTAGACAAAAAAAAGGGAATACCATACTAGTTTAATAAAGTAAAAATACATTAAGGCTAATCTAGATACTTACTGTGCTTCACCTACATACATCGCAAAACGACAACGGCATACAAATCTAATGTATGCGTTTATTGTTTACTGAAAGAGAAACAGTTCGCTGAAAAATGTGTAATAAATGGCTATGATCACTCTATCTCGACTGAGTCTCATCTAATATGGTAGATACTGAAAATTCTTTTTAAAAGACAAACAATTTATTAGACTTTTAAAAATAGAAGCGTAAGGAGGCTTAAATTAATACTTTTTTTTAGAACCGTCGAAAATAATATGAATCAAATAAATATTAAATTAATGAGTATTTTAAAAAAAATAATTTCCTCGAGTGGGAATCGAACTCACAATTTTTTTTATTTTTTTTTTTATGGAAAAAGCATGGCAAACAAGCGTACGGGTCACCTGATAGTAAGTGATCGCCGCCGCCCACGACACCGCGTAACACCAGAGGAGCTACTGGTGCGTTGCCAGCTTTTGAGGTGGTTGGGCGCCGGAGCCCGGCATTACCTAATGCGAAACGCAGTGGTATAAAGTACACAGTTCACTTTACGCAGGTTTTAAATGCCGGGGGTGGTAATGATCCCATCGAGTCTGCCCATGCGTGTTGCCATTGCTGGCGACGTGACTCTCCTACTCATACTTTAGTCGCTTCTTACGACACCACCAGAGTGATCCTTTTCTAAGCCGGAAACCGACGGAGAATTAATTATGAGCCGATTGAAATAAAACAGACTAAATGTCAAATTAAGGTTTACCTAAATACAACAGTGTAAACTGCATTTAAATCGGTTAAGCCGTTCTATTACACTAATAAATACTCCCAAACAGCTTTCTTTGATATCTTCCATGTATATGCACCAAACAGGTATAATTTTATTATATAGATATAGATTTATCACTCGAAGTAAACCAATAGAGTTCCCATTACAATGGTTATATAATCCAAGTACCTGAAATAATATTTCAAGTCTTCAGGGAAGCGTAAGCTTCGGTCATGACACTCATTAATTCAGACTCAACTCTAACTGCTGAAGAAGGACGTACCCTGACTGTAGATCAGTCCTTTGCATATGCAAGCTAAAATAAATATGCACTACGCTGTCGTACTAAATGTTCCAAAACTATCGAACAAGCTATAAACACACAATTATTTTAAAATAAAACTAAATGCATCATTAGTAGTAACAAATTATAAACAGATCTTATATTTCCTAGTGCTGATATTTTCCTTTGTCGTATTGGGTCGAGTAAAGTATTTGAGTCGTAACACCAGTGGGACGTGCCCGGCCCTCGCTTTGTCCCCAGACAAACCCTTTCAACAATCTATGTTTCCGCAATTACTTAATATGGAATTATTATTTAGTTTCTCAATTATACAATTTAAATGTAAATTTGTCTCTTTTGCTTCAGATAATTTGGAATTTTAGATTAAAACATGAGTATGGTATACTCTCTCTAGTGTACAGCCTTTTTAAATGTTCTTTATTAAATATTTATTTATTTTTAATTGGAAAGGTAGGAAAAATTACGCAAATGTAAAGAATGTATGACATAACATTGTATTATGTTATATAGAAAGAAGAAAATGAAATAGAAATCAAACATTATTTTTTTATTCTGTTTCTACAAAATGGCGACGGACTTGGTGGTGGAACTCAATATAAATTAAAATGTTATATCTCATTTCCTTGAGTAGGAATCGCACCCACGTGTCGCCTTCCCTCCGCCTCCTCCGCCTTACTTTTGATTTCATAATAAAATTTATATTCAATAAATCTATATGTTACCTACAGGTCTAGATAACGAGATATTTATTAAATTCTACTAGCTTTGAAGTTGTTGCTTAGAAATTCAATCAAAATCTCTATTTTCTAAGAAAGAAAATAAGAAATTCAATAATTATTCGTTTTATCTATTTATAAAGCTTCAAATTGAAATAGTCCTATTTTATTTCAGTATATTAGAAATCACACTAAGCTCGTAACTCGTTGCGTAACAAAACATAATTCTTAATAGTAACAAACAACATTATTTTAAATTTCAACTTCAACTTAACTTCACGCTTTATCCCTAGCAGGGTAGTCAGAGAGAAGGGCGCGCCAAACCCTATGGTCTTGGCCAAGGCGTATACGAGTTGGCCCTCCAGCGGCCAACTCGTATACGCCTTGAAAATGTATTTATTTGTTAATTCTAAGTGTTCAAGAGCTATGTTACTTTAAACATAATTAAATAGTAATATGTAGATAGTTTAATTGTGATGTCTTACAAATATTAGTTAAAAATGTTTCTGAGATAACTGTGATAATATGAAAATCTAAATTTAGTAAATGTACCCACAGGGTTAAATTAGAGACCTAAAGCGAAGAAGCTAAACAATTTTGAGGTTGTGGGTGACTCTGCCATGCATAAAAATAAGAAAAATAATTTACGTGTTGTTAATTCCTCCCGCTCCTCATCGAATAATGTTATTGTTGTATCTGATAAGTTGGGTCAAGGCTTTGGGTCCCTACTTAGTCACCACTTTTCTAATGTATTTAATGCATGTTCGCCTGGAGCCAGTTACCAGTGTAATGTTAAGAAAATTATGCCCATGAATTTGAACGAGTATAGTACTGTTGTACTATTACATGGTCATAGTTTGTCACTGAGGAAACAAGATATTATAAAGAGTATAGAAAACTCGCTTGACTTGCATAATAAAACTAAATGTAAATTTATTATATGCTTTTTTCCATATTCTTCTTCCCTCACAGAAAAACAAAATAAACATATAAATAATCTAAACCTGACATTATATAAAACGACGGAACGTCATAGCGACGCATTATTTTATTTAGATTTAAATAAATTTATTTACAATAGCTATAAGTTGACGGAAGATACATTGTATCTTCCTTTATATTTTAAAAAACAAATTGCTACTTTAATAGCATACAATATACAAAACCCCGTTGTAAATGGTATAACGAAAGAAATAAACTGCACAACAAATACTTCTAGAAAGTATAATGATGTAAGTTCCAGTTTAAATTAGACAATAAGACAACGACTAGGTTATTTAAATTTAACATTGTACATCAGAATATACAAGGCATAGTTGAAGTCTCAGCAGACGTGAACATGAGGAACGTTAGGACATTTCAGCAGGCGTGTGTGCGTGATAGCAGGCGTAGCAGTAGGCGTGTTCGACATAGCAACAGTGATCATGTCTACAAGCAGAAGAGTGAACGGTATATTTGCCGCCAGCGTGACAGCCATGCAGATTGCTCTTCTTAAGTAGACAATGACAAGACAAAATTTAATGAAGTCTTATATAAGTTGTTAAGCAGTATAGATAATAGTTTAATGCTATTAGGTAAATTTCAATTAATAAAAAGTAGCATGTATGAAGACGTTAATGACAGTAGACGAATCGAAGGAGGTATGTAGGGACCGTCGCTGTGACAACCCCGCTAGGGATAAAGCGTAAAGTTAAGTTAAAAGTAGTTATAGTATACAGTATATACTAAAGTCACGTTGATAAAGTATATATCTATATGAATTGATTTACTTCTAAGTGAATTGCTATTGTATTTAATGTAACATTTTAGATTTAGTTTTAGAGTAATTGCTCTAATTTAAGATGGGCTGATTGGCCCAGTTCAAGATGGGCAGATTGCCCCAGTTCAAGATGGGCAGATTGTCTCCAGTTTGGGTTGGGCAGATTGCCTCCAGTTTGTGTTGGGCAGATTGCCTTCAGTTTGTGTTGGGCAGATTGCCTCCGGTTTGTGTTGGGCAGAGGGCCTCCGGTTTGTGTTGGGCAGATTGCCTCCAGTTTGATGCTACAATTATAATTTAAATTAAAATAAGTTTCACGTTGTATCCCGTATACAGCAGCTAGGCAGCGGCTAGATTCAGTGTTAAGACGCTTCGGTCCCCAATTGTAATTTATTTTATTTTGTTAAAAAGTCTCTGATGATAAATATCACTATTAAAATTTGTCAATATAATCAAACATAATTGATTAAGATGGCACGGCTTGAATAATATATTTTATTTAATAAAATGACGAATTGTGTTCTTATATAATTAGGGTGACAAGAAGATAAAAATAGAAGCTCGCAATTTCTCTTATCTTAATAACATTTTTTATTGTTACTCCGCCCTCATTAGCCTTCCTACTTAATAGATTGATGTAATATCCCATCTAAAATATTTTTTTTAAATCAATCCAATACACCTGGGATTATATATGCAACTAGATTTTTCCAAATAAGTAAAATGGCGTGCTAATAACAAATAAAATGTATCTAAAAGTCTATGAATCTAAATAGAAGCAGTAGATTCTAGACCTCAGCTGTACTGTACCCTATTGAACAAAGATGAATGGACATCGTTCGTTTCGGCTTGCACCCATTACCTTACCATTAAGATAATGCCCGGATCTAACCCAATCTCAATCAGTATTAATAAGTCTTGTAAATCTATTGAGATTTGTTTCGCAATCTTGTAATGAAATGGAGATAGAGAATCATAGAATATTTTAGTCAGACAATAGAATATAAATTACTAGAAGTTGTACAATAGTTTTAAATACTTTGAGATGTTCAACTTTTTATAACTAGTTGTTTCGCTTGTGGCTTTGCCGCAATATAGCTCATTTTAGTATAGCTTTACACTCATACTGTTATTAACAAATTTTTGAATAATTAATTTATTTCTTTGTTTTGGGATTTTAATCAGTTGAGCATAAACAAAAATTGTTTTGTTTAATTAAAACACGTTCATATCTAATGAAAGAAATTTAATGAAAAAGAGTGTCTTAACACTAAATTAGACAATGTCTCAAGAAAGATTACACCGTTAAGTTCTGCCACTCAATACACAATTGCTAAAGTGAACAGCGGAGTGCCGTCGCACTGCCGAGCCTGCTAAATGAGAGATACAACGTAAAGCTGAAATAGAAAACTATGTTTTATTTGTTTCGGTCAATAATAACAATTTTAAATAAACCGAAAAAAATATAAATATCTATTTTATTTGTAAACATTTATATGTTCACGTTTAATATGTGTGTGTACGTGATCAGATCTTTTTACGGCAAGACTTTATTATGAAGCAAAAATTTTGCGTGTTTTCTTAATTCCTGTTGGGAAATCTCGAGGCCTATAATGTTAATAAGAGTTCTCTTTACCTTTTCGTATTTACTTTAACGAAACAAAGGCGTCGTAAATGTGGTTAAGTTGAATACTAAAGAAATTTGATGGGACTTGTTTTCAGATTTTTATTATTTTCTCTGTACCTTTAAACTGATTTACTTTTAGTGTAGAGAAAAAAATTAAAAATCAAAATCAAATCAGCTTCACGCTGTATCCAGCACAAAGCAGGGTAGGCAGAGGGAATCTAGTGCTAACACACTCCGTTCTCCCTTTTGCCGAATTCTGGAAGTATTGTGT
>DWGR01001922.1:0-14779 GCA_018247715.1 Heliconius burneyi | reverse complement strand
CAGCGTGAAGCTGAATTATTTTTTTATTTATTTTATATTTTTTTACGTTACACTAAAAACATACACCTTATTATATTTGGAAATATTCAAATGTCACTTAAATACGAATGAATAACATCATTTTACTCATATCTGTAAAATTAGTAAGGTCTTAAAATTACTCAGGATTAACATAAGTCTAAGATACGTTAAATAATTAGATAAAACCTATTTTATCTTATTAATTAACGTATCTTAATGAGTGTTATCAAGTTAAAACAAACGTTTTTTTCGCACAAATAAGAGGCAGGACTACATTCTTGTATTTATTTCTTACGTCTAAATGATAATAAGTGACTAGCTTTCATTAGCTTCGACTGTGTGGTCTAAGCCAAATATCTAATAGTAGTGTATGATACAGACTGGTACAGGTTCAATAGCTTATCCTTTTATACAACGACAACAAATTATCGTGATTATTATTCGTTAAAATTAGACAATTTAAGTGAATACAAAAAAATAATTATTTAAATAAGCCAAACGACCCTTAAAAAACATTTAAGTAAATTATCAGGAAAAGGATAATTATGCGAGTAATTACGAATGAAACTAAGTAGTTTCAGTCATTATTTTCAATGGAGAGGTAAATTTTGTTTAAAATTATTGTGTAGATAAACATTTATAAGGGGCTTAGATAATCGTTTTGCGCGACGCTACGTGGCGTTAAGTTACTCGCATACGCGTTTGTTTAGGGATATTCAATATTTCCTTTTCTATATGTATCCAAATGACTATATCAACAATATGTAAATTAAAGAAATTTTTTTGTTTATTCAGGACATCACTGTGATATTTCAAAATGGACATAGAAGTAAAGTGCATGAGATTAACCTAAAAAAAAATAAAAAATGATTGAAGAGTGGGTGAGTGAAGTGACTTGTAAAAGATAAAATTTCAAAATGAAGTAGCCAACATTACGTTTTAGTCAGTTTATTGAACCGGAACACGTAGTATCGTTTTACATATTATAAGTAGTTTTTAGTTTATAAGCTTGTATCTTTAAGCAAATACATAAGGGTGTTTAAAAATGCATAGTTTAAAAAAAATATACAGTTAGTTACATGCCTCGAAAAATCAATGGAACTTATGTCTTAATGGAAACAGAATGTCTTTACACTAGGTTCCCAGGATACCTCTGCTAAAGATATTAATTAACGGGGTAAATTCTAAAAAGCCATGAAACACGTATTCAATTAAATATTTTTAAGAGTCAGAATTTTTAATTTTATAAGAATTGGATTTTTTTAAAATCGGCATTTTAAAAAAATCCATACAAATTTTCAACCCCTATTTAATCCCTTTAGGGTTAAAATTTGTCAAAATCCCTTCTCAGTGGATGTCATCTGTCCGAATTTCACGTTTCTACCAATCTGTCAGGTACATGTACTTTTATATATATAATAATAATATATAAACAAATCTAATACATACTATAAATAGCCAATAAATATGATTTCATTGACCTTACCTTAGAACTATTTCAATTACTTTCAAAAACATAGAATTTTTACGCAATAATAACCAAATATGACACTTCCATGCGTATAATACATGTTGATCTACATATGAGTATGTAAGTAGAAAGTGAACGGTTCACGGACCTCTAATCGAACGTTCCAAAGATAAAAACATAAAACATTTGCAATATAGTAGATTATGGTAATAAATGTAGAGTGATTAAGCGACTATATAGTATTTTATTTAGCTTCACGATGTATCTCCCACACAACAAGATATACAAAGGAGCCCTAGGGACGTTGAGTGTTAAGTCACTCTGTTTCCATTATGACTCTTTCGTTCCCCACTTCACCCACTCCCTCATGGAATACAGTGCCCTGGTTTGCCTCGATACCAGAACAAGAAAATTGAAATATAAACTATTTAATTTCCCGAGCATTGAACACACAAACGCCGCTTTTACAGTCACACGCTTATAGCCCTGCGCCATGACGGACTATATAGTTGTGCATGGCTTGGACTATACAGAATTTTTGTGTTTTAAAGTGTCACTCGAGGAAATATTTAAATTTATATTGAACACTGGCCTTTCCCCAGTTTGATGAGAGATGACTTTATATATATATAGGTTATATTAAAATTAAGTTATTTCCACTTTGGTACGACTAAATAAAAAAAAACGCGTTAAGTTCTGCAACACACTATGCTATGTCCCGAATTCGGGCAGAAAGCGGACAACGAAAATTTTTGACCCTAGATTCTCTTTAAATCACGCTTTATCCCGTAAACCCGTGAGCCAATGTAAACGTCCATTCGTTCGTTTATATAAATAATAATTTCAATTATATTTTACCTCTACACATTCTAGACACCTTATGCTAAAGAGGACTGAACTCAGGATAGTAATTAAAAACATGTTTACTAAGAGTAACGCCTGCAACTTGTCATGTGAACTGAAATGTAATTACCGTTATATCAAGGATTAAAACTTGGTCGAGTTTTAGTTACATAAAAAAACACTTGTCGAGGATAGTCAAGCGTGTACAGAAAAATTAACATATAATATTTTTTTAAGTACTTCATTAGAATAAGCTGTCAGTACATTATTTGAGATGTTATACGATTTTAAATAAGACTTTAGATCAATATTATATATGAGATTTAAATTACATTTAATTTATTGATATGAATAAGTCTGATAAAGAAGTAGATAAGAGAAAGATAGGTTTGTAGAAAGCCGATTTATTATAATTTTTATATTAAATAGGTATGGTCCCTTATAAGCTTGACCAGAAGATACCTAGTGTTAAGACACTCTGATTTTCGAATCATGAAGCGTTGTGGGAATCGAACTCGCAACTGTCACGTTTACTGTAAGATACTGTTCCCGTAGTGCGTAACGGCAGCTTCACGATGGATTTAAATAATATTATAGGTGAGATATTTAAAAAATTCGAAACAAATCACACAGCTACAAAATAAACACATGTTAAGCATCCATAGATCAACACAGCTTCCATCAATGATTCATTGTAATTAAATATATTTATTTTTATAACAATTTCTATTTATAAAGATTCAAAATCTAATTATAATTATGTTATTATTGAATAATTTGAAAATTATTGAAGAAGAAACAATTTGACACTGATTCAAAACTGGCTTACATGATAGACAGCGAGTTCAAATTCCATTCGAGGAAATATATGTAAAGTTGCATCGTTTTGCAAAAATTTTTTACAAAACTTAACTTTAAATATGTATTATCAATGCGGGCGTAACTCGTTTAAGTATCGAGTAAATGAGCCGAGTTATTTTAAATAAAATAATCATTTATCGATAATAATAACATAGGTGGTTATTTCTGTTACCATACAATGCAATAGATATTGCGAACGTCATACAATAATTACAGTATTGAGCTGTACTAGAGATGAATGGTTCGTTATCTTCCGACAACTCCCCCTATTTTTATAGCTCCACGTCGTCACTTTTCGCTCGTCACGGAATTTCACATTAAGTGGCGAAACTTAACGCCGTGCTTTATCTTTCTACCAGATAGAGGAAATCTAAACCACAACCGTCGCATAAATAGTTCAATAAAATATTCGCTTAGATAACTAACGCCCTACTAGTAGGCGTGGTGTTATGCAAGAGGTCGTGGGTTCAAATATCGTACGTCCTAATCTATTGACATTGACGTTGCTGGCTAGATATTAATTTAATAACAAGACATTACGCTCGAAACATTTAGGTATCTAATTATGACGTTGATCATTCTTTATCACTTTATCTTTTATCTAGATCTTCAGGCTTAATATCTTAGTTTTGTTAATTTAGTTAAATTAAAACTAAACAATTTTTTCTTAGTACCTGCGTCATAAGGAATAGATGAAAGATGTCGCAATACAATTGTTTATTATAAAATAGAAAAAAAAATGTTCTAAATAATAATTTTAATTGTTGTTAACCCTTATTAGATAGTAACTGAAACTAAATAAAAAATATATATTAAACAAAAATCAGCTTCACGCTATATCTCGCACACAGCAGGGTAGGCAGAGGGAACCGTGTGTTAAGACACTCCATTCCCCACTTTCTGCCGAATCCTATAGGCATTACGTGTTGAGTAGCAGAATTCAACGCCGCGGTTCGACACCAGAGCGAAGAAATGGAAATATAAACGTAAACATAACATATAAAATGCATATTTATATATTATTTGTTAAATAGCGCTGCGCGGGAGTAACTCAAAACCGCACTTAGCCTGGACGGAGCTGGAAAATGTAAATAGTTTTTTCTTCCGAATGGACATCGAATCCACGCCCAAGGAGTTTATAGGCACACGCTGATCCACGACGCCATAACGGCGCCACGATGGATCTAACTAACAAAATATTATAATAGGTAAGTTACTAAAAAAGTCTAAGCAGAACAAACAAAGCATTATATAAAATCCATAAGTCCACACAGCTTCCTGCAATGATTCATTGCTGATGATGTGTTTGGTTCTTATACATATATACGACATACGTCTATACATATAACAAACTTATTTATATGTCTGTATGCGCTCGATAGAGTTCTGCGAATACAATGTTTAAGTTAAATATGTATAAAAATTCCAACGATGGTGAATAATTTAAGCCTCAATAAAATATACAACTAAATTAATATAATTATAATATCTTATTGAAATGTAAATAAGACATTGAATTTACTCAGATGGTTCTGAGTTCAAGTCTATTCAATTTTGTTAATTAAATAGAATTTAAGAATTTACAAGACAGTTGAAAGCAGAGAAATTGCAACGATAAGCCATTCTTTCCTTTTTTAATTTATAAAATTTTAACGTAGCCCGATTTGAACCCGCGCCTCTTGAAAACCGTCCAAGCGCTGTGACCATTATGAGTTGTACATCATTTAATAAACTTACGTACGTATGGCTTAGTAGTAAACTTTTTAAGTTAAGCTTTTTAAGCGCGACCGTTGAGGGTTTGATTTCCACTCGGGGTAATTGGTTGTCATTTTGAAACTCAACACGCAATGTCTCTAAGTCTCGGCGGAAAGTGGGGAACGCAGTGCCTACCCTGCTATATGTAGGATATGGCGATGAAAAAAGTGTGGGACTACATTTTACAATTCCTTTCCACCTATTTAGACTCAACAGTGACATAGAATGTTAGACATCTTAAGACAATCAATCACACATTTTTTATGTACATTGATTAACAGCGGCCGTGACCCGCGCACAATCCATTTGTAACAGATCCGAATCTCATAATCTCTATACTGACAGTCAGCTAAACGGCTAAACTCGCATGTTTCAAACTGACATGACTGACTGACTGACAAGTGTAATGCCAAATTTTGGTTAACATTAGTTTTGCGTTCGACTTTCATTGCGTTATTATTTTGTTATGGTACAATATCCATCTTTATCTATTTGATTATGTAATATTTTATAATGTTTTCTCAACGACTCATTCTTATATGATTTGAAGTGCTGAAAATGAAAATAAAATCTGAAAATGTCTAGGACGTTGGAGAAAGCCAAATTATCACTACAATGCTTACTACGTACTTAACATATTTTGCTCACTAAAGTTATGTATTATGGAGTAGGCTGAGCAGGAAGGCAGACCCTGGCAATAGCTGGGATTAATGCCAGGATGAAGAAGAATGAAGAAGCTTACTAAAGTTATGTATTACTTTGTGAAAAAATATTATGTTACCCTAAAATGGACGATTTTAAATAAAGCTTATAATAAAATATATATTATTATAAGAAAAGTTTAAAAAAATCGTATAGGTTATTATAAGGTAGATAAGATTTTTTTTTACTATTCACTGTATAGAACACTGTACAGAACGATACCACAGTTACAGTGAGAGATCTTCGTATAGCGGAATTTTATCAAAATTTGCTACGCCAAACAACAAGCAAATTTGTAAGTATCAACCGCATCCGTATTTTAAATAATTGCTCTTTAAGTCTTAATTTTACGGTTACCGTAGCGCAGTGGGACAGCGTCTGACTATAAACGCAACGGTTATGGGTTCTATCCTCGGTCAGGGAAATGTATTATTTTTTTTTCTTAGCACTGGTAAGACGAAGCATCGCTAAAATACGCTAGTCAACACGGAATCTCTTGGAAATTGGGCGGCAAGCTGGAAATAGAGTGTCTTAATACTTGGTTCTCCTGCCAAGCCTTTTATAAGCCTTGTTTTATAACTACTTCAAAAACATTAAACAAAAAATTCCCAATTTCAAAGTTTATAATCGAACCTACACTAACTAAGCCATTCAGTCAAAATAACAACATCATAATAAGAAAAATATAACAAAAATTAAACAAACCACAATATTTTCAGCGGTTACAATGAGAATGTTGTTAAACTGCGCGACCAGTTGGTAGCGAGGTTAATTCAGCTCGTTTAGATAGTTAATTGTAGGGCTTTATGCGTCATAGCTTTGAAATCAACTGAATTAAATGCCTGTGAGAACTTTTCTAATGGTATTTTTGTTGATAGTCTCATCAGTAGCACCAAACTATTTGTATCTCGTAAATACCATAGCTAATATAATTGATTGATTGACCTGAAAGAAAGCTAGTGTAACTTCTGATATATCTTACAAAATATCTGAATTTGTATTCATGTCTATTGCGCATTATACCAAATTAGAGTTGAATTCAAATCCATCCAATGAGCTAGGATATGGTCAAGATAGAATTAAGTGATATTTACGAGACGATCGGAAAGAAGTAACAATTTTACATATTAGCTTAACGCTTTTCCACATAGCAGGGTTATGTAGAGTAGCGGAACTCAACGCCGCGTCTCACCTCTCAGAGCGTACAAACAACAGATATAAATAAAACCATTTTACTTATATTCTATACTAGCGACCGCTTGTTCAGCAGAATTATTTATTTTCTTATCGGATTTACTCTGGTGATCTAATAATATTATCATTTAAAAGACAATATCCATACATTGATCGCATGCAATTCTTTATATTGACATAACTTCTTTATTTATGAACCGTTTAAAATAAAAAAAAACAAAAAAACTTAAGGGAGGATTGCCAAACACAACAGTGAAATCTGCATTAAACTATTTCTGAGATAAGCGTGAACAAATGTAAAGACAAACATTTAAAAAATAATTGTGTTTATTACATTAATAAATACCCCAAATAATATTTTTCCTCATACATTTTCCATATACAGACAGTGTTAAGTTACGGTTGCATAAAAGGTACCTAAGGTATGCCAAATTTAAATAATTAAATAATCAATGTTTATTTAAATTTTTAAGAATTGCTTTTGATAGACTTTTTATATTTCAAACAATTAAAAACATTACGAACTAACGACAACGTGCACTCATAATCTTATACAGTATTTAAAAACTAATGATTAGGTATTTATTATTGAAGAAGCTCGAAATGGCAAAAACAGTATGTACGTCTGAGTGCTTGTGGCAGTCAGTCGCATTATATTTTTAATTAGTAATTAAGCGCAATTAAAGCGCTGGATGCCAAACGTGAACCCATACAATTATTTGAAACTAACATTCCTTATAATAAAGGTGATTAAAATTAAATACAAATAATATAATGTCATTATTTGCCTAGTGTTATATTTTTTGTTTATGAATTGTTGACAACAAACAGAGTGACAAATACCAGCCAGGGAATTAAATTTGTTTAAATGTAGATATATATATATATATATATATATATATATATATATATATATATATATATATATATATAACAAGCGTAGCGACCGCTTGTTCTGTCTGTATAGAATATAAGTAAAATGGCTTTATTTATATCTGTTGTTTATTGTTGCTTGTACGCTCTGAGAGATGAGACGCGGCGTTGAGTTCCGCTACTCTACATAACCCTGCTATGTGGAAAAGCGTTAAGCTACTATGTAAAATTGTTACTTCTTTCCGATCGTCTCGTAAATATCACTTAATTCTATCTTGACCATATCCTAGCTCATTGGATCGATTTGAATTCAACTCTAATTTGGTATAATGCGCAATAGACATGAATACAAATTCAGATATTTTGTAAGATATATCAGAAGTTACACTAGCTTTCTTTCAGGTCAATCAATCAATTATATTAGCTATGGTATTTACGAGATACAAATAGTTTGGTGCTACTGATGAGACTATCAACAAAAATACCATTAGAAAAGTTCTCACAGGCATTTAATTCAGTTGATTTCAAAGCTATGACGCATAAAGCCCTACAATTAACTATCTAAACGAGCTGAATTAACCTCGCTACCAACTGGTCGCGCAGTTTAACAACATTCTCATTGTAACCGCTGAAAATATTGTGGTTTGTTTAATTTTTGTTATATTTTTATTATTATGATGTTGTTATTTTGACTGAATAGCTTAGTTAGTGTAGGTTCGATTATAAACTTTGAAATTGGGAATTTTTTGTTTAATGTTTTTGAAGTAGTTATAAAACAAGGCTTATAAAAGGCTTGGCAGGAGAACCAAGTATTAAGACACTATTTCCAACTTTCCACCCAAGTGATTGAGTGTTGACTAGCGAATCTTAGCGATGCTTCGTCTTACCAGAGCTAAGAAAAAAAATACATTTCCCTGACCGAGGATAGAACCCATAACCGTTGCGTTTATAGTCAGACGTTGTCCCGCTGCGCTACGGTAACCGTAAAATTAAGACTTAAAGAGCAATTATTTAAAATGCGGATGCGGTTGATACTTACAAATTTGTTTGTTGTTTGGCGTAGCAAATTTTTATAAAATTACGCTATGCGAAGATCTCTCACTGTACTTGTGGTATCGTTCTGTACAGTGAATAGTAAAAAAAATCTTATCTACCTTATAATAAGACCTATATGATTTTTTGAAACTTTTCTTATAATAATATATATTTTATTATAAGCTTTATTTAAAATCGTCCATTTTAGGGTAACATAATATTTTTTCATAAATTAATACATAACTTTAGTAAGCTTCTTCATTCTTCTTCATCCTGGCATTAATCCCGGCTATTGCCAGGGTCTGCCTTCCTGCTCAGCCTACTCCATAATACATAACTTTACATAACTTTAGTGAGCAAAATATGTTAAGTACGTAGTAAGCATTGTAGTGATAATTTGGCTTTCTCCAACGTCCTAGACATTTTCTGATTTTATTTTCATTTCAGCACTTCAAATCATATAAGAATGAGTCGAGATTGTTCAACAGGTGAAGTGAAAAGTCTATATATTGAGAAAACATTATAAAATATTACATAATCATATAGATAAAGATGGATATTGTACCATAACAAAATAATAACGCAATGAAAGTCGAAAGCAAAACTAATGTTAACTAAAATTTTGCATTAAACTTGTCAGTCATGTCAGTTTGAAACATGTGAGTTTAGCCGTTTAGCTGACTGTCAGTATAGAGATTATGAGATTCGGATCTGTTACAAATGGATTGTGCGCGGGTCACGGCCGCTGTTAATCAATGTACATAAAAAATGTGTGATTGATTGTCTTGAGATGTCTAACATTCTATGTCACTGTTGAGTCTAAATAGGTGGAAAGGAATTGTAAAATGTAGTCCCAAACTTTTTTTATCGCCATATCCTACATATAGCAGGATAGGCACTCCGGTCCCCACTTTCCGCCGAGACTTAGAGGCATTGCGTGTTGAGTCTCAAAATGACGACCAATTACCCCGAGTGGAAATCGAACCCTCAACGGTCGCGCTTAAAAAGCTTAAATTAAAAAGTTTACCACTAAGCCATACGTACGTACGTTTATTAAATGATGTACAACTCATAATGGTCACAGCGCTTGGACGGTTTCCAAGAGGTGCGGGTTCAAATCGGGCTACGTTAAAATTTTATAAATTAAAAAAGGAAAGAATGGCTTATCGTTGCAATTTCTCTGCTTTCAACTGTCTTGTAAATTCTTAAATTCTATTTAATTAACAAAATTGAATAGACTTGAACTCAGAACCATCTGAGTAAATTCAATGTCTTATTTACATTTCAATAAGATATTATAATTATATTAATTTAGTTGTATATTTTATTGAGGCTTAAATTATTCACCATGGTTGGAATTTTTATACATATTTAACTTAAACATTGTATTCGCAGAACTCTATCGAGCGCATACAGACATAAATAAGTTTGTTATATGTATAGACGTATGTCGTATATATGTATAAGAACCAAACACATCGTCAGCAATAACTCATTGCAGGAAGCTGTGTGGACTTATGGATTTTATATAATGCTTTGTTTGTTCTGTTTAGACTTTTTTAGTATCTTACCTATTATAATATTTTGTTAGTTAGATCCATCGTGGCGCCGTTATGGCGTCGTGGATCAGCGTGTGCCTATAAACTCCTTGGGCGTGGATTCGATGTCCATTCGGAAGAAAAAACTACATACATTTTCCAGCTCCGTCCAGACTAAGTGCGCGTTTGAGTTACTCCTGCGCGGCGCTATTTAACACGCAGTGTGACAAATAATATGCATTTTATATATTACGTTTACGTTTATATTTCCATTTCTTCGCTCTGGTATCGAACCGCGGCGTTGAGTTCTGCTACTCAATCCGTAATGCCTATAGGATTCGGCAGAAAGTGGGGAATGGAGTGTCTTAACACAAGGTTCCCTCTGCCTACCCTGCTGTGTGCGAGATACAGCGTGAAGCTGATTTTTTTAAATATATATTTTTATTTAGTTTCAGTTACTATCTAATAAGGGTTAACAATAATAAAAATTATTATTTAGAACATTTTTTTTTTCTATTTTATCTTAAACAATTGTATTGCGACATCTTTCATCTATTTCTTATGACGCAGGTACTAAGAAAAAATTGTTTAATTTTAATTTAACTAAATTAACAAAACTAAGATATTAAGCCTGAAGATCTAGATAAAAGATAAAGTGATGAAGAATGATCAACGTCATAATTAGATACCTAAATGTTTCTAGCGTAATGTCTTGTTATTAAATTAATATCTAGCCAGCAACGTCAATGTCAATAGATTAGGACGTACGATATTTGAACCCACGACCTCTTGCATAACACCACGCCTACTAGTAGGGCGTTAGTTATCTAAGCGAATATTTTTATTGAACTATTTGTGCGACGGTTGTGGTTTAGATTTCCTCTATCTGGTAGAAAGATAAAGCACGGCGTTTAGTTTCGCCACTTAATGTGGAATGTTCCGTGACGAGCGAAAAGTGACGACGTGGAGCTATAGAAATAGGGGGAGTTGTCGGAAGATAACGAACCATTCATCTCTAGTACAGCTCAATATTCTAATTATTGTATGACGTTCGCAATATCTATGGCATTCTATGGTAACAGAAATAACCACCTATGTAATTATTATCGATAAATGACTATTTTATTTAAAATAACTCGGCTCATTTACTCGATACTTAAACGAGTTACGCCCGCATTGATAATACATATTTAAAGTTAAGTTTTGTAAAAAATTTTTGCAAAAAGATGCAACTTTACATGTATTTCCTCGAATGGAATTTGAACTCGCTGTCTATCATGTAAGCCAGTTTTGATTCAGTTTCAAATTGTTTCTTCTTCATTAATTTTCAAATTATTCAATAATAACATAATTATAATAAGATTTATTGAATCTTTATAAATTGAAATTGTTATAAAAGTAAATATATTTAATTACAATGAATCATTGAAGGAAGCTCTGTTGATCTATGGATGCTTAACATGTGTTTATTTTGTAGCTGTGTGATTTGTTTCGAATTTCTTAAATATCTCACCTGTGATATTATTTAAATCCATCGTGAAGCTGCCGTTACGCACTACGGGAACAGTATCTTACAGTAAACGTGACAGTTGCGAGTTCGATTCCCACAACGCTTCATGATTCGAAAATCAGAGTGTCTTAACACTAGGTATCTTCTGGTCAAGCTTATAAGGGACCATACCTATTTAATATAAAAATTATAATAAATCGGCTTTCTACAAACCTATCTTTCTCTTATCTACTTCTTTATCAGACTTATTCATATCAATAAATTAATTGTAATTTAAATCTCATATATAATATTGTTCTAAAGTCTTATTTAAAATAGTATAACATCTTAAATAATGTACTGACAGCTTATTCTAATGAAGTACTTAAAAAAATAGTATAATTTTTCTGTACACGCTTGACTATCCTCGACAAGTGTTTTTTTATGTATATAAAAAACCCGACCAAGTTTTAATCCTTGATATAACGGTAATTACATTTCAGTTCACATGACAAGTTGCTGGCGTTACTCTTAGTAAACATGTTTTTAATTACTATCCTGAGTTCAGTCCTCTTTAGCATAAGGTGTCTAGAATGTGTAGAGGTAAAAATATAATTGAAATTATTATTTCTATATAAACGAACGAATGTACTTTTATATTGGCTCACGGGTTTACGGGATAAAGCGTGATTTAAACAGAATCTAGGGTCAAAAATTTTCGTTGTCCGCTTTCCACCCGAATTCGGGACATAGCATAGTGTGTTGCGGAACTTAACGCGTTTTTTTTTACTTAGTCGTACTAAAGTGGAAATAATTTAATTTTAATATAACCTATATATATATATATAAAGTCATCTCTCATCAAAATGGGGAAAGGCCAGTGTTCAATATAAATTTAAATATTTCCTCGAGTGACACTTTAAAACACAAAAATTCTGTATAGTCCAAGCCATGCACAAAATAATTCGTTAGCTTAGAGTACTATATAGTCCGTCATGGCGCAGGGCTATAAGCGTGTGACTGTAAAAGCGACGTTTGTGTGTTCAATGCTCGGGAAATTAAATAGTTTATATTTCAATTTTCTTGTTCTGGTATCGAGGCAAACCAGGGCGTTGTTTTCCATGAGGGAGTGGGTGAAGTGGAGAACGAAAGAGTCTTAATGGAAATAGAGTGACTTAACACTCAACGTCCCTAGGGCTCCTTTGTATATCTTGTTGTGTGCGAGATACATCGTGAAGCTAAATAAAACACTATATAGTCGCTTAATCACTCTACATTTATTACCATAATCTACTATATTGCAAATGTTTTATATTTTTATCTTTGCAATGTTCGATTAGAGGTCCGTGAACCGTTCACTTTCTACTTACATACTCATATGTAGATCAACATGTATTATACGCATGGAAGTGTCATATTTGGTTATTATTGCGTAAAAATTCTATGTTTTTGAAAGTAATTGAAATAGTTCTAAGGTAAGGTATACATATAGGTGTACATATTTATTGGCTATTTATAGTATATATTAGATTTGTTTATATATTATTATTATATATATAAAAGTACATGTACCTGACAGATTGGTAGAAACGTGAAATTCGGACAGATGTTTATTTTCGTACATCCACTAAGAAGGGATTTTGAAAAATTTTAACCCTGCAGGGATTAAATAGGGGTTGGAAATTTGTATGGATTTTTTTAAAATCGGCATCAATTCTTATAAAATTAAAAATTCAGACTCTAAAAAATATTTAATTGAATACGTGTTTCATGGCTTTTTAGAATTTACCCCGTTAATTAATGTCTTTAGCAGAGGTATCCTGGGAACTTAGTGTAAAGACATTCTGTTTCCATTAAGACACAAGTTCCATTGATTTTTCGAGGCATGTAACTAACTGTATATTTTTTTAAACTATGCATGTTTAAACACCCTTATGTATTTGCTTAAAGATATAAGCTTATAAACTAAAAACTACTTATAATATGTAAAACGATACTACCTGTTCCGGTTCAATAAACTGACTAAAACGTAATGTTGGCTACTTCATTTTGAAATTTTATATTTTACAAGTCACTTCACTCACCCACTCTTCAATCATTTTTTTTAGGTTAATCTCATGCTCTTTACTTCTACGTCCATTTTGAAATATCAGTAATGTCCTGAATAAACAAAAAAATTTCTTTAATTTACATATTGTTGATATAGCCATTTGGATACATATAAAAAAAGAAATATTGAATATCCCTAAACAAACGCGTATGCGAGTAACTTAACGCCACGTAGCGCCGCGCAAAACGATTATCTAAGCCCCTTATAAATGTTTATCTACACAATCATTTTAAACAAATTTTACTTCTCCATTGAAAATAATGACTGAAACTACTTAGTTTCATTCGTAATTACACACATAATTATCCTTTTCCTGATAATTTACTTAAATGTTTTTTAAGGGTCGTTTGGCTTGTTTAAATAATTATTTTTTTGTATTCACTTAAATTGTCTAATTTTAACGAATTATTACGATAATTTGTTGTCGTTGTATAAAAGGATAAGCTATTGAACCTGTACCAGCCTGTATCATACACGACTATTAGATATTTGTCTTAGACCACACAGTCGAAGCTAATGAAAGCTAGTCACTTATTATCATTTAGACGTTAGAAATAAATACAAGAATGTAGTCCTGCCTCTTATTTGTGCGAAAAAAACGCTTGTTTTAACATAACTTGATAACACTCATTAAGATACGTTAATTAATAAGATAAAATAGGTTTTATCTAATTATTTAACGTATCTTAGACTTATGTTAATCCAGATTACAAATTAAAGACCTGAATAATTTTAAGACCTTACTAATTTTACAGATATAAGTAAAATGATGTTATTCATTCGTATTTAAGTGACATTTGAATATTTCCAAATATAATAAGGTGTATGTTTTTAGTGTAACGTAAAAAAATATAAAATAAATAAAAAAATAATTCAGCTTCACGCTG